>OV121126.1:9912406-10134906 GCA_921293315.2 Nemurella pictetii
AGGCTGTAGGATGCAGGACACTCTGCCAGCAAACATCTCACCAGGCTGTAGGATGCAGGACACTCTGCCAGCAAACATCTCACCAGGCTGTAGGATGCAGGACACTCTGCCAGCAAACATCTCACCAGGCTGTAGGATGCAGGACACTCTGCCAGCAAACATCTCACCAGGCTGTAGGATGCAGGACACTCTGCCAGCAAACATCTCACCAGGCTGTAGGATGCAGGACACTCTGCCAGCAAACATCTCACCAGGCTGTAGGATGCAGGACACTCTGCCAGCAAACATCTCACCAGGCTGTAGGATGCAGGACACTCTGCCAGCAAACATCTCACCAGGCTGTAGGATGCAGGACACTCTGCCAGCAAACATCTCACCAGGCTGTAGGATGCAGGACACTCTGCCAGCAAACATCTCACCAGGCTGTAGGATGCAGGACACTCTGCCAGCAAACATCTCACCAGGCTGTAGGATGCAGGACACTCTGCCAGCAAACATGTCACCAGGCTGTAGGATGCAGGACACTCTGCCAGCAAACATCTCACCAGGCTGTAGGATGCAGGACACTCTGCCAGCAAACATCTCACCAGGCTGTAGGATGCAGGACACTCTGCCAGCAAACATCTCACCAGGCTGTAGGATGCAGGACACTCTGCCAGCAAACATCTCACCAGGCTGTAGGATGCAGGACACTCTGCCAGCAAACATCTCACCAGGCTGTAGGATGCAGGACACTCTGCCAGCAAACATGTCACCAGGCTGTAGGATGCAGGACACTCTGCCAGCAAACATCTCACCAGGCTGTAGGATGCAGGACACTCTGCCAGCAAACATCTCACCAGGCTGTAGGATGCAGGACACTCTGCCAGCAAACATCTCACCAGGCTGTAGGATGCAGGACACTCTGCCAGCAAACATCTCACCAGGCTGTAGGATGCAGGACACTCTGCCAGCAAACATCTCACCAGGCTGTAGGATGCAGGACACTCTGCCAGCAAACATCTCACCAGGCTGTAGGATGCAGGACACTCTGCCAGCAAACATCCCACCAGGCTGTAGGATGCAGGACACTCTGCCAGCAAACATCTCACCAGGCTGTAGGATGCAGGACACTCTGCCAGCAAACATCTCACCAGGCTGTAGGATGCAGGACACTCTGCCAGCAAACATCTCACCAGGCTGTAGGATGCAGGACACTCTGCCAGCAAACATCTCACCAGGCTGTAGGATGCAGGACACTCTGCCAGCAAACATCTCACCAGGCTGTAGGATGCAGGACACTCTGCCAGCAAACATCTCACCAGGCTGTAGGATGCAGGACACTCTGCCAGCAAACATCTCACCAGGCTGTAGGATGCAGGACACTCTGCCAGCAAACATCTCACCAGGCTGTAGGATGCAGGACACTCTGCCAGCAAACATCTCACCAGGCTGTAGGATGCAGGACACTCTGCCAGCAAACATCTCACCAGGCTGTAGGATGCAGGACACTCTGCCAGCAAACATCTCACCAGGCTGTAGGATGCAGGACACTCTGCCAGCAAACATCTCACCAGGCTGTAGGATGCAGGACACTCTGCCAGCAAACATCTCACCAGGCTGTAGGATGCAGGACACTCTGCCAGCAAACATCTCACCAGGCTGTAGGATGCAGGACACTCTGCCAGCAAACATCTCACCAGGCTGTAGGATGCAGGACACTCTGCCAGCAAACATCTCACCAGGCTGTAGGATGCAGGACACTCTGCCAGCAAACATCTCACCAGGCTGTAGGATGCAGGACACTCTGCCAGCAAACATCTCACCAGGCTGTAGGATGCAGGACACTCTGCCAGCAAACATCTCACCAGGCTGTAGGATGCAGGACACTCTGCCAGCAAACATCTCACCAGGCTGTAGGATGCAGGACACTCTGCCAGCAAACATCTCACCAGGCTGTAGGATGCAGGACACTGTCAGGTTCCTCGTATGGCTGCTGACGGTCGTGGGTATTCTCCGCTGAACAAATGGTTGCAATACGTGAACTGCGAGATAGTAATTATTGATCTCAGCTCATGGGTTTATTGGTCCCTGGCTAATTGGTACATTCTCTGTGTCATTTGGTGACCAGTGAACCGATACATTGGCGTTGACCGCGTGCGGTCTCGGCTCATATAAACATAAAAGTTGCGATAGGCACAACGTAGTAAGTGGCTCTAAACAATTCAAGCACAAGACGTTCGTTCTTACGTCAAATAATAAGGTTCGTTTGGTCCGCGTGTGGTCCTCACGCACATAAACAGAATAGTTGTGATAAGCACAACGTAGTAAATGGCTCTAATCAATTCAAACACAAGATTATGATGAGACGTTCCTTCTCACGTCAAATAATACGATTCGTTTGATCCGCGTGTGGTCCTCACGCACATTAACATAATAGTTGTGATAGGCACAACGTAGGAAATGACTCTAATCAAATTAAACACAAGACTATGCTAAGACGTTCCTTCTTACGTCAAATAATACGATGCGTTTGATCCGCGTGTGGTCCTCACGCACATTAACATAATAGTTGTGATAGGCACAACGTAGGAAATGACTCTAATAAAACAGTTCAGCGCTCATTACCCAGAGATAAACAAAACGGCCTGGGGCGCGACCCCAGTCGTTGTGAACATGGTAAGAATGGAATGTTAAACATTTAGCGTGAACTGAGTGACTTCTTCAAAGACCTCGGACTGGGTCGACTATAGCCTCGTGGCACTGAAACTTGAGTATCGTTACGTTAAATAGCCAACCGACAGATCGGTGTGGCCTATTTCAAACAATGATTCTATATTGCAGCTAGCTAGTGGACGAAGTCCAAAAGCTCAAAGCAAGATTCCCATGAAGAGTCAAGATAGAACCTGATACGTATTACAGTCCAGCCGTCGGCCTGCCTGGACTAGCCCGCCAGGGCTGGCCTGGTGGTCGCCTCTCGTCCCGAGCGTCCGTGTCGAAGTGATCGTTCTTCCGCGCTTCGTCGCGCTCCAGCCGAGTCGCCCGATGCGTCGTTCTACGTCACGCAGGGGTTCAGCTGGTGTGCACGTGATATTCTTGATTCATGACTTTCATGACTTCCGCGCTCTCTTGCGGTAATCTCGAGACTGCGAGATTGCGGTTGCCGCGAGGATGCGTGTGCAGTCTGATAGCCGAGTGTAATGGCGCCATGAAATGGACCATTACAACACTCTGCCAGAAAATATCTCACCAGGCTGTAGGATGCAGGACACTCTGCCAGCAAACATCTCACCAGGCTGTAGGATGCAGGACACTCTGCCAGCAAACATCTCACCAGGCTGTAGGATGCAGGACACTCTGCCAGCAAACATCTCACCTGGCTGTAGGATGCAGGACACTCTGCTAGGAAACATCTCACCAGGCTGTAGGATGCAGGACTCTCTGCCAGCAAACATCCAGCGAAGATAATGAATTTCACAAAGACCCGTCACAACAGAAAGGGTGAACCTTATCAGAAACAATTTCATAAGAGTAGATTGAGGCTGTAGGATGCAGGACACTCTGCCAGCAAACATCTCACCAGGCTGTAGGATGCAGGACACTCTGCCAGCAAACATCTCACCTGGCTGTAGGATGCAGGACACTCTGCAAGCAAACATCTCACCAGGCTGTAGGATGCAGGACTCTCTGCCAGCAAACATCCAGCGAAGATAATGAATTTCACAAAGACCCGTCACAACAGAAAGGGTGAACCTTATCAGAAACAATTTCATAAGAGTAGATTGCTTTTCACAACACGCCGTATTCGTTGCAGACCACAGCGTGAATGACGGCAGCAATTAACATGTCACCTGAATGCTTTGTTTATTCATGAACCGAACGGTTTGGCAAGTTGAAGACACCGGTTCTCGTGAGATCACTCAAGTTAAGCAACATCGCGTTAAAAAGGTGTTTGATGGGTGATCATCATGCACAAGATCGGTTCTGTTCGGGAGAGAGGTCGGAGGGTTTGAAGTTAGTGCGACAACTTCACTCGCCTTGCTTGTCAACCTCTCGACAGCACGGATTAGCGGAGGAATCCTGTTGTTCGAGTTGCACCGTCCTTCGGAAGGGACGTAAAGCCGGCGGTCCCCTCGGTGCTTTTCGACAGGAGTAGGCTACGTGCCGGCACCGGGTTTCCCCTCCTCCCTTCTAGGCTAGGTTAGGTTTATCATCACCATTTCATTCACCGACGACATTAGACCAGTGCCACAGGGCCCGTTGTCAAAACAGTGCGTCGTTAAAAGCACCAATAATAATCTCGCTTTCCGCTGGTGACAAACCTAGCTGGAAATAAGTTTACAAATAAAATAAGTATACACGTGCAATTATCTCAAGCGTCAACTGACAGCTGACGTATAAAAGAGTATCTTTTCCGGATGATAACTGCACTTGCTTAGTTTAACTTCACCCCGGTCCGCCAGGTTCGCCAACAGTGCTTTTTCGCCGGATTTCGCTGAGATTTTCCTGTATTTTAGTGCCCGACGAGATATTTATTATTATTGAAAAAATAAGTATATCGCCCGAAAGCAATGAGATGACAATATGGCTTAAGCTGCCTCGGCATGAGTCGGTAACTATCGGCAAACTCGGCCATGCATCAAGTGGCCAATCAATAAACCAAGAAGCTGCCTGTTGAACACAAGAATGCAAGGGATTAGCCCGGTATCAAGTCACCGTGGTGGAAGGAGGGGGCCTTGGTGGAGGCGCCGGGTTACTAGAATGCACTGCGGGCTGCATCCAGGGGCTATCGACGCACTTGGACATTAGTGTGTCGACTAGGGGTAATCAATGTCAGGTGGTAGTGGAAAAGTGCCTTTTACTGCATTCGGATATATTTCTTTCGTTGTATGAGTTCTTTAGAGTTAAGACTAGGTAAACGATTAGTAGAGCCTACACTCGTTGCAGGATGAGCGAGCCGTAATCTCCTTGAGGAAATCCAAACGGAAAACATTTGACAATCATATTGTTGAAAACGGTACTTTAATGGTCAAGTATATTTTTTATTACTAGGCTATGCGAACACTCATATAATCGTGTTGTGGATGAGCGTAATATTTACGCTCACCCTCAACGCGATTATATTGCGTGTGCGCATAGCCTAGAGGCTTTTATGATCAATTTAACATGTCCAGTAAAAATTTAGCAGTTTTCTCAATGACATTAATTACCTGGAAATATCATGATGTATGTCGTCGTGAAATTATTTGAATATTTCAAAACGTAAAAATCGATTTAAAGAAAAACTATTCGAGTGATTTGGTTAAAATTAATACAGTATCTTCTTTTTACGATTTATAATGTACACAGCAAATTTTGTGAACATCGGTTGAAGATAAAGTTGCTTAAGTTGCAAAGAACTGAAAAAACGCTAAAAAAATCGCAAAAAAACGTCATAAAAGCGCCATTTTCAAGAAAAGTGCTGAACATACAACAATGAAATTTTTACACCAACATTGAATCGTAAGGGTTCACATATCCAGAAAGTTTCAACAAATTATATTCAGATGCTTGGCCTCTAGAGTGCAAAACGTGTTTTGGAAAAACTGAAAAATTTCGTAAAAACTTAATAACATAAAATTTACTCGTCCGATTTGCTTCAAAAACGTGGCAGATCTAAGTTCAGAAAAAACGAAGGTTCACAGAAATTTTCATCAAAATCGGTTTTGGCGTTTGGCCTGTAGAGCGCGAACAAACACACAAAAAAACAAACACACAAAAAAAAAAAAAAAAAAAAAAAACATTGGAGACTTTTTTCTGCAGTAAGTGTAATTGAAGATTTCGCTTCACTCGCTACGCTCGTTACGCTCATCAATTAAGTAATTTTAGTTTTCTGATTAGCAAAATACTTCATGCACGAATCTGAAACTTAGGTAATTCGTTTACCTTGTTATCATATATATTCAATCCAAATTTGGTGCGGATCGGTTAATTAGTTACGAAGCTAGTACCAAAAAACTGAAAAATTAACGGGTTTTTTCTCATAAAAACAAAGTGGCTGAACAGATTTTGCTCAAAAACCGCTCGCTTCGCGGTTTTCGCGCTTCGCTCGCTCATCCAAAAAACAGTTTGTTGTAAAAATACTACTGAATCCATTGCCCATATGTGTGCTACAGCGAAACCATTCCCTTGAACGATAGATATTAAATCTACCAACATAGATTCGTATGTTATTGCTGTGAAAAAAAAATACCCAACTTCATCAAACTAGTCACCAAACACTAGAAATATCATTGAAAAATCGCTAGCTCAAAAAATTCCACACAAATTAATAGATCATCATTATTAATTCACCAAAAATGATTGTCCATTCAATTGGTCAGCCGCTGGCACCTATCAGCTTGCGGTAAAAACTGCTGCCAAGGGTGCACCGTTCGGGGGGGGGGGGGTTGCGAAGGGGTAGGGGTGGGGGGTTGCAACGGTCCACGCTGACCCAGATCACGGCGGGGTGGGGTGCATCGGTGCACCGACTCAGTGTGCAGCGACGGGCAGCGAGACTTGCACGGCAGAGCTGAGACGCCACCTGCTGCGAGCTTCACAACAGGGCCGTGAGTACAGCTGGTAATTGTTTGATGGATTGCAACCCTCTGTCAACTGTCAAGGGGTTGGTTTAGCCATCTTAAGATAAAGTGTTGTAAAACACGACATGGCATCGGTCAAGGGGATGAAGTGTCGCTGTTTATCCTAAGCAGAGCCAATACACCGATTCCATTCAAGCAACGTGACGCAGTCAGACACCCGCTAAGAAAAGCCAGTTGGCTTGTGATTTCCCTGTCTTCCTTGGTTGAATAAGCAGAGTCATTACACCGATTCCATTCAAGCAACGTGACACGGTCGGACACCCGCTAAGAAAAGCCAGTTGGCTTGTAATTTCCCTGTCTTCCTTGGTTGAATAAGCAGAGTCATTACACCGATTCCATGCAAGCAACGTGACGCGGTCAGACACCCGCTAAGAAAAGCCAGTTGGCTTGTGATTTCCCTGTCTTCCTTGGTTGAATAAGCAGAGTCAATACACCGATTCCATTCAAGCAACGTGACGCGGTCAGACACCCGCTAAGAAAAGCCAGTTGGCTTGTGATTTCCCTGTCTTCCTTGGTTGAATAAGCAGAGCCAATACACCGATTCTATTCAAGCAACGTGACGCGGTCAGACACCCGCTAAGAAAAGCCAGTTGGCTTGTGATTTCCCTGTCTTCCTTGGTTGAATAAGCAGAGCCAATACACCGATTCCATTCAAGCAACGTGACGCGGTCAGACACCCGCTAAGAAAAGCCAGTTGGCTTGTGATTTCCCTGTCTTCCTTGGTTGAATAAGCAGAGTCAATACACCGATTCCATTCAAGCAACGTGACGCGGTCAGACACCCGCTAAGAAAAGCCAGTTGGCTTGTGATTTCCCTGTCTTCCTTGGTTGAATAAGCAGAGTCAATACACCGATTCCATTCAAGCAATGTGACGCAGTCAGACACCCGCTAAGAAAAGCCAGTTGGCTTGTGATTTCCCTGTCTTCCTTGGTTGAATAAGCAGAGTCAATACACCGATTCCATTCAAGCAACGTGACGCCGTCAGACACCCGCTAAGAAAAGCCAGTTGGCTTGTGATTTCCCTGTCTTCCTTGGTTGAATAAGCAGAGTCAATACACCGATTCCATTCAAGCAACGTGACGCGGTCAGACACCCGCTAAGAAAAGCAAGTTGGCTTGTGATTTCCCTGTCTTCCTTGGTTAAATAAGCAGAGTCCATACACCGATTCCATTTAAGCAACGTGACGCGATCAGACACTCGCTAAGAAAAGCCAGTTGGCTTGTGATTTCCCTGTCTTCCTTGGTTGAATAAGCAGATGCAATACACCGATTCCATTCAAGCAACGTGACGCGGTCAGACACCCGCTAAGATAAGCCTTGCGATTTCCCTGTCTTCCTTGGTTGGATAAGCAGAGTCAATACACCGATTCCATTCAAGCAACGTGACGCGGTCAGACACCCGCTAAGAAAAGCCAGTTGGCTTGTGATTTCCCTGTCTTCCTTGGTTGAATAAGCAGATGCAATACACCGATTCCATTCAAGCAACGTGACGCGGTCAGACACCCGCTAAGATAAGCCTTGCGATTTCCCTGTCTTCCTTGGTTGGATAAGCAGAGTCAATACACCGATTCCATTCAAGCAACGTGACGCGGTCAGACGCCTTTGTTGGCTGCAGACAGACGAAGCAGCATCACCAGATGACCATCGAGGATTCCCGCCGCGCTGGCTGCACCCTGGACCCGACGGAAGGCCCCTGGTCGGACGCCAGCTCGACCGACGCCGACTTCGCGGTGTCCGACACGACGGAGGTGGTCGCCGTGTCCGAGTCAGCCGTCTCGACGAGCGCGACGCTGCAAGGCTTCGATGCGCATAGCGCGGTGTGTGTCGAGATACTTGATCTCTATAGCCTGGATAGCGCTTCGTACAGCGAGACTATGATGTCATATTGAGCCACTTTATCATGTCTTTCCACTGATCTCTTAAGCCTGGATGGCGCTTCGTACAGCGAGACTTTGATGCCACATAAGGGCATTTTGGGCCACCTTCTACACAAGGGCGGAACAACGATTCACGGGCCCGCCCGCATATTTGGACAAAAAGGCCCCCCCCCCCCCCTCCTCTCCCAAAGGCGACAGGTTTTTCAGCCCCCGATAAAATTTTGAATCATTGGCCTTTTTTAGAGCGAATCTATGCGTTGTAGCAAGAATTTTAAACATATTGCAAAGCTTTTTCAAATCGACGGATTTGGAAAATCAGCTCGATATTTTCTGTGAACCACATTTCCAAGTTTTATCTTGCAATATGATAAGCAGGATAGACCTTTCCTGGAAATAAAAATTCAGCGCGTCTGAGTAGGTAGGTACCTATAAGATACTTTCAATCACTATAAGTGACCCTTTTCTGTAGTTTTTCGTATTTTCTGATATTTTACTCCGTATCAAGCGAAACTTTCGTGTACCAAATTTGACCTGACTCGACAAGGGCCCCCCGCGTACTGGACCAGTCTGCCTCACACATTGAATCTGCAGTTGGCGTGAAACAAGAGTGAATAACACTGAAAGTATCGCAAAAATGAGTAAACGTGTTTCAGAATTAGTGACAACCGACGGCCCCCCCCCCCCCGCGGCCGTAGACGGGCCTGGGCCCGCCCGCGGCCGCGGGCCCTGCGGGCGCCTAGTTCCGCCCCTGCTTCTACAACTTAAAATTTTCCTCAAATTCATGGGCATGGTTCTATATGAAAATTAAATTTGAGCTATTCGGTTCCTTTCTTTACAGGGATTAAATGATATTTGCACCATCGAAATGTTCAGCAGGCGCAGGCCCAGGGCGTGACGTTGGCGGTCATCGAGTTCCCAAAGTGCAGCTCCTACTCGTCCTTCAAGAACAACGCAGAGGTGAGAATTTCACCCGCCGCGGGCCCCCAACTTGCAGCTCGTGTAGCCAGTCCGCCGCGTCGGTAGCCCATCCAGGCGATGCACACGACGGATTGCAGCGTTGTGTTGCTTTGCGCACAGAGTCGACGTCTGCACGACGAACGGGCTGCCGACGCGACGGACTGGCGATGCACACGACGGATTGCAGCGTTGTGTTGCTTTGCGCACAGAGTCGACGTCTGCACGACGAACGGGCTGCCGACGCGACGGACTGGCGATGCACACGACGGATTGCAGCGTTGTGTTGCTTTGCGCACAGAGTCGACGTCTGCACGACGAACGGGCTGCCGACGCGACGGACTGGCGATGCATACGACGGATTGCACAGCGTTGTGTTGCTTTGCGTGGCACAGAGTCGACGTCTGCACGACGAACGGGCTGCCGCCGCGACGGACTGGCGATGCACACGACGGATTGCAGCGTTGTGTTGCTTTGCGTGGCACAGAGTCGACGTCTGCACGACGAACGGGCTGCCGACGCGACGGACTGGCGATGCATACGACGGATTGCACAGCGTTGTGTTGCTTTGCGTGGCACAGAGTCGACGTCTGCACGACGAACGGGCTGCCGACGCGACGGACTGGCGATGCACACGACGGATTGCAGCGTTGTGTTGCTTTGCGTGGCACAGAGTCGACGTCTGCACGACGAACGGGCTGCTGACGCGACGGACTGGCGATGCACAAGACGGATTGCACAGCGTTGTGTTGCTTTGCGCACAGAGTCGACGTCTGCACGACGAACGGGCTGCCGACGCGACGGACTGGCGATGCATACGACGGATTGCACAGCGTTGTGTTGCTTTGCGTGGCACAGAGTCGACGTCTGCACGACGAACGGGCTGCCGACGCGACGGACTGGCGATGCACAAGACGGATTGCAGCGTTGTGTTGCTTTGCGTGGCACAGAGTCGACGTCTGCATGACGAACGGGCTGCCGACGCGACGGACTGGCGATGCACACGACGGATTGCACAGCGTTGGGTTGCTTTGCGTGGCACAGAGTCGACGTCTGCACGACGAACGGGCTGCCGACGCGACGGACTGGCGATGCACACGACGGATTGCACAGCGTTGTGTTGCTTTGCGTGGCACAGAGTCGACGTCTGCACGACGAACGGGCTGCCGACGCGACGGACTGGCGATGCACACGACGGATTGCAGCGTTGTGTTGCTTTGCGTGGCACAGAGTCGACGTCTGCACGACGAACGGGCTGCTGACGCGACGGACTGGCGATGCACAAGACGGATTGCACAGCGTTGTGTTGCTTTGCGCACAGAGTCGACGTCTGCACGACGAACGGGCTGCCGACGCGACGGACTGGCGATGCATACGACGGATTGCACAGCGTTGTGTTGCTTTGCGTGGCACAGAGTCGACGTCTGCACGACGAACGGGCTGCCGACGCGACGGACTGGCGATGCACACGACGGATTGCAGCGTTGTGTTGCTTTGCGTGGCACAGAGTCGACGTCTGCATGACGAACGGGCTGCCGACGCGACGGACTGGCGATGCACACGACGGATTGCACAGCGTTGTGTTGCTTTGCGTGGCACAGAGTCGACGTCTGCACGACGAACGGGCTGCCGACGCGACGGACTGGCGATGCACACGACGGACACAGTGATAACTCGGCGTCGCGTTTTAAGGCTGCGCAGGGGGAGGCGTCGACGTCGAGCGGATCGCTGGACGCGTACTCCGTGACGCGCGACCCGGAGAAGATGATGCGGCTCAGTGTCTTCGAGGTCGCGCGGCTGTTCGGCCTGGACGTCCCGGTGCCGCTCGTGCGACGCCCTCTTGACAACGGCGTCGGCGTCGGCGTCGGCGTCGACCTGGACGCCATCGAGGCGGACGGCGTTGCAGACGGCGACGACGGATCGCAGGTGATTTGTTATGTGCCGTGTTGATATGTTGCTGTTCGAGTTGCGCCTGATAATGAATTTGGGATTGATATCAAACATCTCACCAGGCTGTAGGATGCAGGAAACTCTGCCAGTAAATATCTCACCAGGCTGTAGGATGCAGGACACTCTGCCAGCAAATATCTCACCAGGCTGTAGGATGCAGGACACTCTGCCAGCAAACATCTCACCAGGCTGTAGGATGCAGGACACTCTGCCAGCAAACATCTCACCAGGCTGTGCCACTCTGTCCCATGCCTACCCATGCCTTGCTATGCCTTGCTTTGCCTTGCTATGCCTTGCTATGCCTTGCTTTGCCTTGCTATGCCTTGCTATGCCTTGCTTTGCATTGCTATGCCTTGCTGAACCTTACTTTTCTTTGTTATGCCTTGTTATGCCTTGCTATGCCTTGCTATGCCTTGCTTAACCTTGCTTTTCTTTGTTATGCCTTGCTATGCCTTGCTATGCCTTGCTATGCCTTGCTATGCCTTGCTATGCCTTGCTATGCCTTGCTATGCCTTGCTATGCCTTGCTATGCCTTGCTATGCCTTGCTATGCCTTGCTATGCCTTGCTATGCCTTGCTATGCCTTGCTATGCCTTGCTATGCCTTGCTATGCCTTGCTATGCCTTGCTATGCCTTGCTATGCCTTGCTATGCTTTGCTATGCCTTGCTATGCCTTGCTATGCCTTGCTATGCCTTGCTATGCCTTGCTATGCCTTGCTTTGCCTTGCTATGCCTTGCTTTGCCTTGCTTTGCCTTGCTATGCCTTGCTTTGCATTGCTATGCGCAGACTGAGAATCGTTGCTGCACCTGTTTGGACTGGCTGGCTGACGTCTTATCGGCTGCCTCCGAGTTCATCCCGTGGAGCTGGCGAGACGGACGATGTCTTGAACCGTCGCAAAGCTTCGACGACGTGCAAGACCTGTGAGAAGCTTCGGACGTCGGACGAAGTGAGCACAACTCGAATGATAGGACCAGCCGCAGGTAAGTTGGGATTTGCTTTGGTAAAAGGTGGTTTTCTTCTACGCGGTCACAAGCGTCGCTGGTAAATGCACTGGCGATAGGTATGGGAGGGGTGACAGGGCTGGCACCATGTATTTAAGTGTTCAGTACCTTCATAATCACCTATCTAAATATCGAGAAAATCCGCTTTGCAAAAAGTCACGCTTATTTCCTTCTTATTTTCGCTTATTTCCGCTTCAACCACTAGACGTGACGAGCGGCCATCCTCAAGGAAAACCAGCTTTCTTTATTAATTATCTCCGTCTGATATTATTTTCTTAGAAGGCAACTTCTTAGGATTCTAGATGAAAGGGCACGAATTAATTTCTCTTTATCACGTATTTCTATGTAATATCTCCTCTGAGAACGGATGTGGAAAGATGTGATGATTAGTTAACCCCGGTAAGGCTTCCTCGACGGGAAGACTTACCTCCTCTTCTGCCCCAGATTTTTCTGCTTTGAGTGACCAGGATCTGAAGACCCGAGAAGTTTGCAGAATAGCAGTAGCAACACTAGCAACAGCAGTGACACCGGTGTTTGCTAGCATTAGGCAAGGCACGTAGTACTGCCAACAATCGACAATCGTAGCAGCGTAGCAACACTAGCGACAGCAGTGACACCAGTGTTTGCTGGCATTAGGCAAGGCACATAGTAATGCCAACAATCGTAGCAGCGTGGCAACAGGCATGCCAAGAATAGTAGCAGCGTGGCAACCCTAGCAACAGCAGTGACACCGGTGTTTGCTGACATTAGGCAAGGCACATAGTAATGCCAACAATCGTAGCAGCGTGGCAACCCTAGCAACAGCAGTGACACCGGTGTTTGCTGACATTAGGCAAGGCACATAGTAATGCCAACAATCGCAGCAGCGTGGCAACACTAGCAACAGCAGTGACACCGGTGTTTGCTGGCATTAGGCAAGGCACATAGTAATGCCAACAATCGTAGCAGCACTATAATATAGCATTAGGTAAGGGCACGAGAAGTTTTCAGAGAAAATATGCCAGTTCTAGCTTTTTTATTTCGAAATTTTCACTCGGTCCCAAACGGACTTCTCTGACGGTGCGTTACGGGTGACCATGGCAACCACAGCCTGGCTGTTCTCCTGATATCAAACAAATACAAAGGGTATATCTAAAAAAATGTGGTTTTCCTGTCTTTAAAATCACAACCTACGGATGTGTAGATCGGAATTTTGGAGTCATTTCACAAGCGTAGGCAAGGCTCCCTTGCAAGTCTTACCAGTGACTCCTTCATAAAAATCCTTGCCTGACATCAGGTCAACTTTTCATGCGCCCAACTCGTCTAAAAAGCCACGGGTCGTCGCGCGCGAGGCGACCGACTCCGCGCGTCGAGACCCTTGTCTAGCGGATGCTGGCTTCGTAGAACGTGGATCGATATCACCCCCTTCCTCCGCTAAACGCTAGCAGGCGGCTCTGTCTGTGTTTGTCATCTGTTAAACCTCGCCACGAGTCAGCCTGTTGATATGTCGAGGGTTGTGTTCGGTGCGTTGTGAACATGGGGGGGGGGGGGGGGGGGGGCGAATTCGGCGTATCCTTGATTATCAATGAGTGTAAGGCTGTCACTGAGAGAGACTAGAAGAGGGTTCTCCTAAGGGGCTGAGGGTGAGCCTTAACTTTATTTTGAAATTTTGACTGTCCATTAGTAAAGGCCTATGCAAAGCCAAATATTTAAGCAGCGTTTCAACACTAGCAGGGGTGTTTGCTATAGCAAGGCACATAGTAATGCCAACAATCGTAGCAGCGTGGCAACACTAGCAACGGCAGTGACACCGGTGTTTGCTGGCATTGGGCAAGGCACATAGTAATGCCAACAATCTTAGCAGCGTAGCGACGCTAGCAACAGCAGTGACACCGGTGTTTGCTGGCATTAGGCAAGGCATCATAGTAATGCCAACAATCGTAGCAGCGTAGCAACACTAGCAACAGCAGTAACACCGGTGTTTGCTGGCATTAGGTAAGGCACATAGTAATGCCAACAATCGCAGCAGCGTAGCAACACTAGCAACAGCAGTGACACCGGTGTTTGCTGGCATTGGGCAAGGCACATGTAATGCCAACAATCATAGCAGCGTAGCAACACTAGCAACAGCAGTGACACCGGTGTTTGCTGGCATTAGGCAAGGCACATAGTAATGCCAACAATCGTAGCAGCGTGGCAACACTAGCAACAGCAGTGGCACCGGTGTTTGCTGGCATCAGGCAAGGCACATAGTAATGCCAACAATCGTAGCAGCGTGGCGACACTAGCAACAGCAGTGACACCGGTGTTTGCTGGCATTAGGCAAGGCACATAGTAATGCCAACAATCGTAGCAGCGTAGCAACACTAGCAGCAGCAGTGACACCGGTGTTTGCTGGCATTAGGCAAGGCACATAGTAATGCCAACAATCGTAGCAGCGTAGCAACACTAGCAGCAGCAGTGACACCGGTGTTTGCTGGCATCAGGCAAGGCACATAGTAATGCCAACAATCGTAGCAGCGTAGCAACACTAGCAGCAGCAGTGACACCGGTGTTTGCTGGCATTAGGCAAGGCACATAGTAATGCCAACAATCGTAGCAGCGTAGCAACACTAGCAGCAGCAGTGACACCGGTGTTTGCTGGCATTAGGCAAGGCACATAGTAATGCCAACAATCGTAGCAGCGTAGCAACACTAGCAGCAGCAGTGACACCGGTGTTTGCTGGCATCAGGCAAGGCACATAGTAATGCCAACAATCGTAGCAGCGTAGCAACACTAGCAGCAGCAGTGACACCGGTGTTTGCTGGCATTAGGCAAGGCACATAGTAATGCCAACAATCGTAGCAGCGTAGCAACACTAGCAGCAGCAGTGACACCGGTGTTTGCTGGCATCAGGCAAGGCACATAGTAATGCCAACAATCGTAGCAGCGTAGCAACGCTAGCAACAGCAGTGACACCGGTGTTTGCTGGCATCAGGCAAGGCACATAGTAATGCCAACAATCGTAGCAGCGTGGCAACGCTAGCAACAGCAGTGACACCGGTGTTTGCTGGCATTAGGCAAGGCACATAGTAATGCCAACAATCGTAGCAGCGTAGCAACACTAGCAGCAGCAGTGACACCGGTGTTTGCTGGAATTAGGCAAGGCACATAGTAATGCCAACAATCGTAGCAGCGTAGCAACACTAGCAGCAGCAGTGACACCGGTGTTTGCTGGCATCAGGCAAGGCACATAGTAATGCCAACAATCGTAGCAGCGTAGCAACACTAGCAGCAGCAGTGACACCGGTGTTTGCTGGCATCAGGCAAGGCACATAGTAATGCCAACAATCGTAGCAGCGTAGCAACACTAGCAGCAGCAGTGACACCGGTGTTTGCTGGCATTAGGCAAGGCACATAGTAATGCCAACAATCGTAGCAGCGTAGCAACACTAGCAGCAGCAGTGACACCGGTGTTTGCTGGCATTAGGCAAGGCACATAGTAATGCCAACAATCGTAGCAGCGTGGCGACACTAGCAGCAGCAGTGACACCGGTGTTTGCTGGCATTAGGCAAGGCACATAGTAATGCCAACCATCGTAGCAGCGTAGCAACACTAGCAGCAGCAGTGACACCGGTGTTTGCTGGCATCAGGCAAGGCACATAGTAATGCCAACAATCGTAGCAGCGTAGCAACGCTAGCAACAGCAGTGACACCGGTGTTTGCTGGCATCAGGCAAGGCACATAGTAATGCCAACAATCGTAGCAGCGTAGCAACGCTAGCAACAGCAGTGACACCGGTGTTTGCTGGCATTAGGCAAGGCACATAGTAATGCCACCAATCGTAGCAGCGTAGCAACGCTAGCAACAGCAGTGACACCGGTGTTTGCTGGCAGTCAAGTAGCAAATCAAGATCCTTGGGTGGAGGTTTCTGTAATGTCTCTATGAAACTTTTCTTTTCAGACCAGAATGTGGACGCCGATGTGACACGACCAATCTTCCATCATGCGTCATCAATATTCCATTCCAAAATACTCATAAATGTATAATCCAAAGAAAAGCCAAGAGTCTCTGTGATTCCCGTGTTTTCCTTGATTTAAAGTAACATAATCGTCTCCATCCAACTGTATTTAGTGTTCCAGGGTCGAATTTTGCCAAATATTGAAACAGAAAACGCACAAAAGCGCACAGAAAATGTAACTTGCACACAATCAACAACTCAGAGTTAGAGAAAATCGAAAGATCTAGGAAAATTAATAAAAATCGACCCAGATGAATGTTCACAAAGTAAAATATATATCAAAGTGTAAATGTGGTCAATTATGCATTTTATTGCTGTTAATTTTTAAAATCATATATTGTATGTTTCAAAGAATCATATTGTTACCTGAAATCACCCCAATAAATGTTATTGTCAAAACTTGCACAAAAAATTTATGTATTTATTGTCCAAAAGTGAATTCAATATTAAATTTAACTCCTTTAAAGAACGATACATACTTCAGTAATTATTCAGCTTATTATTAGACGCGAAATATCCACTCCAAAATTTGTATCCATGCCGGGATTTAAATCCGGGTCTTTCCGGGGTTAAGCATTACTAATTGTGCTACACAAGGACAAACAACTATTGAGTGGATATTAAGTTTGTTTGAGTTGTTGGGCTCCGTGGAGATAGAAACAGGACTATGAATGAACATAGAAGGCGGTGAATCTAGTGACGCTATGCTGCAATCACACGCCAAAAACTCGACTAACCCCGACTAAACGTGGCTCCATGGAGATAGAAACAGGACTATGAATGAACATAGAAGGAGGTGAATCTAGTGACGCTATGCTGCAATCACACGCCAACAACTCGACTAACCCCGATTATAACGTGGCTCCATGGAGATAGAAACAGGACTGTGAATGAACATAGAAGGCGGTGAATCTAGTGACGCTATGCTGCAATCACACGCCAAAAACTCGACTAACCCCGACTAAACGTGGCTCCATGGAGATAGAAACAGGACTATGAATGAACATAGAAGGAGGTGAATCTAGTGACGCTATGCTGCAATCACACGCCAACAACTCGACTAACCCCGATTATAACGTGGCTCCATGGAGATAGAAACAGGACTGTGAATGAACATAGAAGGCGGTGAATCTAGTGACGCTATGCTGCAATCACACGCCAACAACTCGACTAACCCCGACTAAACGTGGCTCCATGGAGATAGAAACAGGACTATGAATGAACATAGAAGGAGGTGAATCTAGTGACGCTATGCTGCAATCACACGCCAACAACTCGACTAACCCCGATTATAACGTGGCTCCATGGAGATAGAAACAGGACTATGAATGAACATAGAAGGTGGTGAATCTAGTGACTCTATGCTGCAATCACACGCCAACAACTCGACTAACCCCGATTATAACGTGACTCCATGGAGATAGAAACAGGACTGTGAATGAACATAGAAGGCGGTGAATCTAGTGACGCTATGCTGCAATCACACGCCAACAACTCGACTAACCCCGACTAAACGTGGCTCCATGGAGATAGAAACAGGACTATGAATGAACATAGAAGGAGGTGAATCTAGTGACGCTATGCTGCAATCACACGCCAACAACTCGACTAACCCCGATTATAACGTGGCTCCATGGACATAGAAACAGGACTGTGAATGAACATAGAAGGCGGTGAATCTAGTGACGCTATGCTGCAATCACACGCCAACAACTCGACTAACCCCGACTAAACGTGGCTCCATGGAGATAGAAACAGGACTATGAATGAACATAGAAGGAGGTGAATCTAGTGACGCTATGCTGCAATCACACGCCAACAACTCGACTAACCCCGATTATAACGTGGCTCCATGGAGATAGAAACAGGACTGTGAATGAACATAGAAGGCGGTGAATCTAGTGACGCTATGCTGCAATCACACGCCAACAACTCGACTAACCCCGACTAAACGTGGCTCCATGGAGATAGAAACAGGACTATGAATGAACATAGAAGGTGGTGAATCTAGTGACGCTATGCTGCAATCACACGCCAACAACTTGACTAACCCCGATTATAACGTGGCTCCATGGAGATAGAAACAGGACTATGAATGAACATAGAAGGAGGTGAATCTAGTGACGCTATGCTGCAATCACACGCCAACAACTCGACTAACCCCGATTATAACGTGGCTCCATGGAGATAGAAACAGGACTGTGAATGAACATAGAAGGCGGTGAATCTAGTGACGCTATGCTGCAATCACACGCCAACAACTCGACTAACCCCGACTAAACGTGGCTCCATGGAGATAGAAACAGGACTATGAATGAACATAGAAGGAGGTGAATCTAGTGACGCTATGCTGCAATCACACGCCAACAACTCGACTAACCCCGATTATAACGTGGCTCCATGGAGATAGAAACAGGACTATGAATGAACATAGAAGGTGGTGAATCTAGTGACGCTTTGCTGCAATCACACGCCAAAAACTCGACTAACCCCGACTAAACGTGGCTCCATGGAGATAGAAACAGGACTATGAATGAACATAGAAGGAGGTGAATCTAGTGACGCTATGCTGCAATCACACGCCAACTCGACTAACCCCGATTATAACGTGGCTCCATGGAGATAGAAACAGGACTATGAATGAACATAGAAGGCGGTGAATCTAGTGACGCTTTGCTGCAATCACACGCCAACAACTCGACTAACCCCGATTATAACGTGGCTCCATGGAGATAGAAACAGGACTGTGAATGAACATAGAAGGCGGTGAATCTAGTGACGCTATGCTGCAATCACACGCCAACAACTCGACTAACCCCGATTATAACGTGGCTCCATGGAGATAGAAACAGGACTATGAATGAACATAGAAGGCGGTGAATCTAGTGACGCTTTGCTGCAATCACACGCCAACAACTCGACTAACCCCGATTATAACGTGGCTCCATGGAGATAGAAACAGGACTGTGAATGAACATAGAAGGCGGTGAATCTAGTGACGCTATGCTGCAATCACACGCCAACAACTCGACTAACCCCGATTATAACGTGGCTCCATGGAGATAGAAACAAGACTGTGAATGAACATAGAAGGTGGTGAATCTAGTGACGCTATGCTGCAATCACACACCAACAACTCGACTAACCCCGATTATAACGTGGCTCCACGGAGATAGAAACAGGACTATGAATGAACAAAGAAGGCGGTGAATCTAGAGACGCTATGCAGCAATGACACGCCAACAACAGAGTTATTCTAACGCTCATCCACAACACGATTCTACGAGTGTTCGCGAAGCCCTAGAGGATAATGAACAAACTGAGCACTGATTTTGATAAGAAGTTGCTAATGGAATATGCTGAAACTAGTACAGGGTCAATAAGTTACAGAAAGGACACAAAGGTCTCCATAAAACTTCATTAAAATCAGTTGAGGCGTTTGGCCTTTGGCGTTTGGAAAGACACAAAAACAAAAAAGATACAGGAATTTTTTTTTTAGCAGGAAGTGCAATTGAAGATTCACGTCACTACGCTACGCACATCAACATACAACAGATTTATTTTTCTTTAAACATTCAAAACACAGTTGAAAATATTTATTCTGAAAACTTATGTTACGAGATTGGGAAAATATTAGGAAAAGTAAAAACTAGAGAATTAATTCACGGTAAGTTATCAGCAAATGAAAGCATGAAACCACGTTCGCGTCATCAAGTTGTGTTCAAAACGTTGATTGCCACTGGAAATATTCTATACCTCTGGTGTCCGTTATTCCGGCCATGCTCATAGACGACTCTTGACACGCAACCCTCCAGCCCTTGTGGACCCCAGGCAAACATGTCTGTCCACTCGCCGCCATTGTACGCCAGCAAAGTTCTATCATTCACAATTAAATATCTACTCGTCAAATGCCGCTTGGCAGCTAAGTGTTTGATATCAAAATCACGACAGGCTTGAGTGACGTGAAATGTCATCGAATAAAGGGGCGGCGAAACGGACTGAGATTCGTGTCTGTGTAGTGGATAATTTGCCGGGATATTTGATCGTAGAAGCTAGCTTTTGGATGCTGGCTGACTCAAAATTCAGTGGGCCACTCGACATTATTCTGACAGATTATACTCATCATGGCTAGGTTCGTCATGATAGAGGGAAAAGGAGCTCATTCAATGCTTGATTTATGGTTTATTTTTATCCCCGTGGTACACATTTCATTATTTGTTTGCTATAGTCTTGTTGCTAGAATTTGATTAATTTTCTTCATTGAAGCTCAGCTTTTCTGAATAGTCCGTTTACGCTACGTCCTCCGTCAAGGAGATGCTTTGTTAACCGATAAATAACTGTCAATGTATCAATATAAGAAGTTAAATTAAACACGTGCAGTTACCATCCGGAAAAGATACTCTTTTATCTGTCAGCTGTCAGTTGACGCTTGAGATTGAGCATCAGTGGCAAACAAAGCCCCCTCGATATTACGTGAGATGACGTAAGTAACGTTGTGTTAACTTGTACCTAGATGGCTGTGAGCTGCTTTAACTTCACCCCACGCTGACGATTCTGAGCTCAACAATTTGCTATTTCCAAACCCCATTTTGTATAGTAGACAAAAGCCATCTAAAATGGAAGGTCTATCATTCCAGAAAGGCCGCCAGATTTCACAGTAAATCACGGCGACTTGGTCAAACACGCAGCAGTCCACGCGACTGTCATCCGAGCTCAATTCACCCCCCGTCGACCAACCCTTCCCACTCCCCCACAGATTCATATTCATTTCAACGCGGCACACATTCCTCGAACATCAAAGCGCCGAGTCAATCAGATCCCCACAGCGACTGCAAGGAAATCCATATCGCCATTGAATCTCTGCACGTGGCTGCTTACGAGGAATGCCGCTACGTTGCCGGTGGTTACGCCTGCTACGATCTCAGCTCTCAAGTCTACGGTTACGCACTGAGAGCTTTTTTAATAAATGCGATTATCTGCAATAAAGCGACAAAGATATTGGAAGCTCAAGATTAAATATAAAAAGCTTCGAAAAGGGATTTTGTTATTAATAAGAGTATTTTTTGTTATACTTTTCATGTGGCATAGTGCTTTGTATCTCAAGGGTTGACAGACTACAGGCTAGGATCGCCAGCCAGCTTGTCAGGCCCACGTCGAACAGCAGGGAGTCTAGCAAACAGCAAGGCTCTGTATCTCAAGGGTTGACAGCCTACAGGCTAGGATCGCCAGCCAGCTTGTCTGGCCCGCGTCGAACAGCAGGGAGTCTACCAAACAGCAAGGCTCTGTATCTCAAGGGTTGACAGACTACAGGCTAGGATCGCCAGCCAGCTTGTTTGGCCCGCGTCGAACAGCAGGGAGTCTAGCAAACAGCAAGGCTCTGTATCTCAAGGGTTGACAGACTACAGGCTAGGATCGCCAGCCAGCTTGTTTGGCCCGCGTCGAACAGCAGGGAGTCTAGCAAACAGCAAGGCTCTGTATCTCAAGGGTTGACAGACTACAGGCTAGGATCGCCAGCCAGCTTGTTTGGCCCGCGTCGAACAGCAGGGAGTCTAGCAAACAGCAAGGCTCTGTATCTCAAGGGTTGACAGACTACAGGCTAGGATCGCCAGCCAGCTTGTTTGGCCCGCGTCGAACAGCAGGGAGTCTAGCAAACAGCAAGGCTCTGTATCTCAAGGGTTGACAGACTACAGGCTAGGATCGCCAGCCAGCTTGTTTGGCCCGCGTCGAACAGCAGGGAGTCTAGCAAACAGCAAGGCTCTGTATCTCAAGGGTTGACAGACTACAGGCTAGGATCGCCAGCCAGCTTGTTTGGCCCGCGTCGAACAGCAGAGAGTCTAGCAAACAGCAAGGCTCTGTATCTCAAGGGTTGACAGACTACAGGCTAGGATCGCCAGCCAGCTTGTTTGGCCCGCGTCGAACAGCAGGGAGTCTAGCAAACAGCAAGGCTCTGTATCTCAAGGGTTGACAGACTACAGGCTAGGACCGCCAGCCAGCTTGTTTGGCCCGCGTCGAACAGCAGGGAGTCTAGCAAACAGCAAGGCTCTGTATCTCAAGGGTTGACAGACTACAGGCTAGGATCGCCAGCCAGCTTGTTTGGCCCGCGTCGAACAGCAGGGAGTCTAGCAAACAGCAAGGCTCTGTATCTCAAGGGTTGACAGACTACAGGCTAGGATCGCCAGCCAGCTTGTTTGGCCCGCGTCGAACAGCAGGGAGTCTAGCAAACAGCAAGGCTCTGTATCTCAAGGGTTGACAGACTACAGGCTAGTATCGCCAGCCAGCTTGTTTGGCCCGCGTCGAACAGCAGGGAGTCTAGCAAACAGCAAGGCTCTGTATCTCAAGGGTTGACAGACTACAGGCTAGGATCGCCAGCCAGCTTGTTTGGCCCGCGTCGAACAGCAGGGAGTCTAGCAAACAGCAAGGCTCTGTATCTCAAGGGTTGACAGACTACAGGTTAGGATCGCCAGCCAGCTTGTTTGGCCCGCGTCGAACAGCAGGGAGTCTAGCAAACAGCACGGCTCTGTATCTCAAGGGTTGACAGACTACAGGCTAGGATCGCCAGCCAGCTTGTTTGGCCCGCGTCGAGCAGCAGGGAGTCTAGCAAACAGCAAGGCTCTGTATCTCAAGGGTTGACAGACTAAAGGCTAGTATCGCCAGCCAGCTTGTTTGGCCCGCGTCGAGCAGCAGGGAGTCTAGCAAACAGCAAGGCTCTGTATCTCAAGGGTTGACAGACTACAGGCTAGGATCGCCGGCCAGCTTGTTTGGCCCGCGTCGAACAGCAGGGAGTCTAGCAAACGGCAAGGCTCTGTATCTCAAGGGTTGACAGACTACAGGCTAGGATCGCCAGCCAGCTTGTTTGGCCCGCGTCGAACAGCAGGGAGTCTAGCAAACAGCAAGGCTCTGTATCTCAAGGGTTGACAGACTACAGGCTGGGATCGCCAGCCAGCTTGTTTGGCCCGCGTCGAACAGCAGGGAGTCTAGCAAACAGCAAGGCTCTGTATCTCAAGGGTTGACAGACTACAGGCTAGGATCGCCAGCCAGCTTGTTTGGCCCACGTCGAACAGCAGGGAGTCTAGCAAACAGCAAGGCTCTGTATCTCAAGGGTTGACAGACTACAGGCTAGGATCGCCAGCCAGCTTGTTTGGCCCGCGTCGAACAGCAGGGAGTCTAGCAAACAGCAAGGCTCTGTATCTCAAGGGTTGACAGACTACAGGCTAGGGTCGCCAGCCAGCTTGTTTGGCCCGCGTCGAACAGCAGGGAGTCTAGCAAACAGCAAGGCTCTGTATCTCAAGGGTTGACAGACTACAGGCTAGGATCGCCAGCCAGCTTGTTTGGCCCGCGTCGAACAGCATGGAGTCTAGCAAACAGCAAGGCTCTGTATCTCAAGGGTTGACAGACTACAAGCTAGCTCGCCAGCCAGCTTGTTTGGCCCGCGTCGAACAGCAGGGAGTCTAGCAAACAGCAAGGCTCTGTATCTCAAGGGTTGACAGACTACAGGCGAGGGTCGCCAGCCAGCTTGTTTGGCCCGCGTCGAACAGCAGGGAGTCTAGCAAACAGCAAGGCTCTGTATCTCAAGGGTTGACAGACTACAGGCTAGGATTGCCAGCCAGCTTGTTTGGCCCGCGTCGAACAGCAGGGAGTCTAGCAAACAGCAAGGCTCTGTATCTCAAGGGTTGACAGACTACAGGCTAGGATGGCCAGCCAGCTTGTTTGGCTCGCAGCAGGACATCTTAATCAAGAGGAGCTGAGGCCACTTGACATCGATGTCTAATGAAGGAAGACTGGAAACGCAATTAGAGCGAGGCGGGGGTGGTTTGCCCGATGTTGATTCTCCCGAACAAAGGGCGCTGATTCCGACAGCGCGGGGGATGAAAACGCTCTCCCCCCGCACCAAGTAATTCCTCCACGCGTCGCACACTTGTTGGCGCTGAGATGTCGACAGCTTTGTACTTGACCTGATCGAAATCAGGGTGGGAGGGGGGTGAAAAGTTTTCTCTTCGAGTTTCGAGGGTTGTTTAATTAACCGGCTAATTGGGGTGTTTTTTGATGAGAGGTGACGTCGTTGGGTGCGAGCCTGTGTCGAAGATAGCGGGAGGAATCTTCGAGCGGGAATCGGACAAAGTCTGGCCCTCTAGAGTAAATACGGTTGGAAATTCCATGACCGTATTTGGCATGTTGGAAACACCGGTTTCCGTGAGATCACCGAAATCAAGAAACATCGCGCTGGGTTAGGTGTTGGATGGGTGACCATCATGCACACGATCAGTTCTGTTCGGGAGAGAGGTCGGAGGGTTTGAAGTCAGTACGACAACTTCACTCGCCTTGCTTGTCAACCTCTCGACAGCACCGATTAGCGGAGGAATCCTGTCGTTCGAGTTGTACCGTCCTTCGGAAGGGACGTAAAGCCGGTGGTCCCCTCGGTGCTTTTCGACGGGAGTAGGCTACGTGCCGGCACCGGGTTTCCCCTCATCCCTTCTAGGCTAGGTTAGGTTCATCACCACCATTTCATTCACCGACGCCATTAGACCAGCGCCACAGCCCACATTGAAATAAACATATCTTAAATATATGTTGACATATATGTTGAATGTGTGTGATATAAGGGATATGTGTCTGTGAATTAGAGATACATGTCACATACATGTTGAGATATACGTGAGATATAATGAACCCGATTAAATAAAATGATTAAAAATACACTTATTAGTCGATATTAACGAAATACACGCTTAATGCCTAATCATAAATATCAAATATCTTTAAATTTTCTGCTTTCAGCCACTTGAAATAAATATGAGAAAAACATATCTAACTTGTATGTTTAGATACATGTGACTTATAAGTCAACGTATATAAGTTGGCATACAGTTAACTTATATAAGTGAGATATATGTGAGACATAATTTAAACATACTGAATTGAGACCCTTTGCTTGATGCTGAAACGATGAAAAATCCATAAAAAGTCGAAATAAATGAAACAAATGTCTAATGCCTTATCACGAATAGCAAATATCTTTAAATTTTCTGCTTTCAACCACTTGGACAAATATGAGAAAAACATATCTAACTTGTATGTTTAGATACATGTGACTTATAAGTCAACATATATAAGTTGGCATATAGTTATCTTATATAAGTTAACCTTGGATAGACCATGGGCCGACTGTAAGAAATCGTAGGTTTCAGTTCGTACGTTGTTGTCCACGCACTCGTCGAATTTCCGTTGGGTTGGATTTTGTTTGTTCTTTGAAACGTTTGTGATTATTATAATTCACCTCAAATTAATGCAAGTGCAAGTGCAATGAGTTTCGTTTGCGCTCAAGAGTGTTCTTGACTATTATAAATAACCTACAATTTTATTGCTGATTAGTACAAGTGCATTGAATCTCGTTTGCGCTCTGCAGTGTTCATGGCTGTTATAAATAACCTCAAATCTTATCGCCGATTTTGTTTTCACTTCGCAGTTTTCGTGATTTTTAGTAGTCGTATCAAATTAAAACGGTACCAAGTGTACTAAGAACAAATATCTATTGTTCCAACCATCGACACGTATTAACAGTGGGTCGGAACTCGGAATTGTGTGAAAATGAAATTACCACTACCAACGGTTATCACGACATGTAAGAATTTGCAATGCAATTATTTCTATCATTGAATTTCCTGCATATACCTTCATTTTAAGAATATCAATGATTGCTCATTGAGACTACCTACCTAAACACAAATATTACTTTGTCGTCTTGTATATAATATAGGAATTATTGTAGGAAAAGTCACAAACACTTTTCAAACATATATCTTAAATATATGTTATTTATGTCTACCCTTATATCTTCCCTTATATCTGTGTTATATGTGAAGTGTGCCCTATGTATGTTGGACTTACATTTCAGACACATAAAAAAGTGTCATTTTATAATTTTCGAGATATATGAGACTTATTTTGTTTGAATATAATGTGACTTACATGTAAAACAATGTAACAACATACAAGTAACACACATGTAACATATAAACGCCCTATACAAATGATATATTTGTGATATACTTAAGGTGTATCCGAAGCATGTTTGACATATATCTCAGATATGCAAAAAGCGCCAATTCTTGCATATCGCAGATATACGTCCAAGATATATATCTTACATATGTCTTATTGATATATGTGACTTAGATGTAACATATAAATGTCACATAAAAATTATATATTTGTGATTACTTAAAGTATATCTTAAATATGTATACGATATATCTCGGATATGTAAAAAGCACCAATTTTTGCATATCGCAGATATATTTCAAAGATATATATCTAACATATGTTTTATTGATATATGTGACTTATATACCTATGTTTATATGTGACTTACATGTCACACATATATGTCCTATAAAAATTATATATTTGTGTTATACTTAAAGTATATCATAAATATGTTTAAGATATATCTCAGATATGCAAAAAGCGCCAATTTTTGCATAACGCAGATATATGTCCAAGATATATCTGACATGATTTTTTTTTATATGTGACATATAGATCATTTCAATGTGGGAGGGCCAGTTGTCAAAACAGTGCGTCGTTAAACACCGGCAATCAATCAATCAATGTCAATCGGCTCTGGGAATCGAACGCTGCGCTTACAGGTGATTGCAGCGGAAATGCATATTAGCTGTGAAAAGTCAGGAATGTCCCAATTGCTCCGTTCCCATTTTACAAGCATTTTTAGTTCAACATTTCAACCTGCTGTTACATAAATTCCTCGCAGTTTTTGTCATCTCCCCAATATTTAACAAAATAGAGTCACCTCTTCAAATGTTATAACCATTGTTATTAGGAGGGTAAAACGTATCGCCTTAACGCAAAGGATGGCATGAATTCTACACAGGAAGTCGAGCTACTTGACTCCTGTGTCCGACTTGATCTTTCATAATCCCCTCGGCGGATTTGCACGGAGGGCGAGGGTGTTTCAATGGGGCGCCTCCCCCCACCGCTAGCCAACCCCTAAAAGCGTCGCCACGATTTCACCCTCGGCGCAAGCCATGTGATCATCAAACGCCACCGCTGTTTGCATGGACGGACCGTTTTAACGACGAATTTTAAAGTTAGCGTCAAGTTAACGCGTCAAGTTAACGTGTCAGTTAGCCGAAATGCAATCATTCGTTGCTTGCACGGTATTTATTGATTAAAACTGTGAAGTATCCATTCAATAATTCTATCCGTTTCGGGATTTGACGGGAGAGAACAAAATGATAGAACATTACAACAAAATTGTTAACGCTCACCTTAAAACCCGGCTGCATAGCGCTCATTAAAACAAATGCACGCGTCCATCGAAGCAATGCGACGTCATAACGCCTTCTTAACTTTTCACCATGTAACCAACAGTCAGTGATTGCGTCACAAAATGTCGACAACGATGTTCTTAAACAACGTTCACTGCTGAACAGAGGGTGAACCGAGGGTGAACCGAGGCTGAACAGAGGGTGAACCAAGGGTGCGTTCGACTTTTTGCGCCTCGCTTTTTAATGAACGTGATTCCAGCGCTGTGCGTTTGGCGCGGTGATCTCTATAGCCGTGGATAGCGCTGTTCTTATGTTTGATGTCGAAATTTTCAAACATCGCCTTGTGGATTTAGTTTCACGAGTTGGTGGAATGCAAATGGCGGACATTCGAACTGAGTATGACCTTATAATGTATAATGTAAAAAAAAAAACAGCATCAAAATTGTTAACATCTTCGCTTTATCGTCGTGTCTGGGATTTTGACATTTCTCACTTTTTTATGTTGCCATTTTGAGTGCTGAGTGGGCCCTTTTTGACGCGAAGTAAGTGTCTCGTTTTGAATTTAGTGACAGGGCAGAGCAGCATGTGCTGTTGTATTATGCTGTCTGATCATAAACAGTCCAGTCTGTCAATCATTAAACATCTAGATATTTGTTATTTTAATAGGCAAAGACAGCCATCAAATCGGTGGTAAAAAACAGCAGTTCGAAAGCAGAAAAACAACTATTATTGGCTAAAAAGGGACAAAGATAGTTAAACAAGATAACAAAAAATATATTCTAGAGAAGGGTGCGTTATTAAGTACGTCAGTCCTAAACATAATATTGTTAGACAAGATATAAAACTGGGAATAATAACCTTTGTCAGCGACAGAAGTGTTTCTAAATCCAGCCATTTTCTCCAAGGAGAACAATGAAGCAAATTAACTTGCATATTCACTCCCAGGAAAAACAAATCAATCATTTGAGCATTTGATAGATATCGCTAAGGGCTTCAACGTCCCAGCGAACGCGTCGCACGTTCCCAGCCGTCCGCCTCGCAGCCAGCGTGCTACGCGCTTCAACGTCCCACCGAACGCGTCGCACGTTCCCAGCCGTCCGCCTCGCAGCCAGCGTGCTACGCGCTTCAACGTCCCACCACGTCCCACCGAACGCGTCGCACGTTCCCAGCCGTCCGCCTTGCACCCAGCGTGCTACGCGCTTCAACGTCCCACCGAACGCGTCGCACGTTCCCAGCCGTCCGCCTTGCACCCAGCGTGCTACGCGCTTCAACGTCCCACCGAACGCGTCGCACGTTCCCAGCCGTCCGCCTCGCAGCCAGCGTGATACGCGCTTCAACGTCCCACCGAACGCGTCGCACGTTCCCAGCCGTCCGCCTTGCACCCAGCGTGCTACGCGCTTCAACGTCCCAACGAACGCGTCGCACGTTCCCAGCCGTCCGCCTCGTAGCCAGCGTGCTACGCGCTTCAACGTTCCACCGAACGCGTCGCACGTTCCCAGCCGTCCGCCTCGCAGCCAGCGTGCTACGCGCTTCAACGTCCCACCGAACGCGTCGCACGTTCCCAGCCGTCCGCCTCGCAGCCAGCGTGCTACGCGCTTCAACGTCCCAACGAACGCGTCGCACGTTCCCAGCCGTCCGCCTCGCAGCCAGCGTGCTACGACCACCATCCAGCCAACCGACCAGTTTACCATACAAATAAATCCCTATATTTACAATGTTTTCAGGGGATATTTCAAGCGATATCTCATCTATATGCAGTCCGTTTAACACCTCCGTTTAACAGCAGCAGGGGTCGAAACGCTTTGAGCTCAGCACCTGCCGTCCGCTTCGCTTTGCTGATTCTACTAACTCGCTTTGCAAAGTGAAACGGGGAGGATTAAACGGATTACCATGCAACAGGTAGCACGTCAAGTGTAGCTACCCCTTCCTCATTACGTCACGTAGGGTGTCGGAGGTGTTTAAGCACGTAGAGCCAATTCAACGCGTGCAGAGTGCTTGACGCTGGTTGGCAAAACGTTTTAATTTCTAACACGCTTTTTGCTATAAAGTGGCAATCAACTTCACACTGCTTGTAAAGTCAACGAAATATTCATTTGAATTCACGATGAGTCACTTCAACGTGCAATGAGGCCCGGTTTTTCATTGGCCTGTTAACTTCTTGACGGACCGTTAGCGTGTTATTACCATGGCTACTGCCAATGAGATGCCTTCATATTGTGGTAATCAGATGGTTAAATAATGCTGAAAAACTGGACTTTAGAGTCTGTTTTACAATCTCCAGTTAAATTATTAACTTCCAGTAAGGAAGAAATCGGAAGCAACCGATAAGTTGGGGTTCTTATCTATTGGTTAGCCGCTTAATCGGACATTTTTAAACCGGGCCTAGAGTCTAGTTTGAATCAAACCATCGTCTAGCCTTTCAAAGTGGACAAATTTGACAGTATACAATATTCATAATCATTCTTACAGTGATAAAATCCACCCATTCAGCACGCAACGAACATCAGAGATATATTTTTAGGGGTGTTTCGACAAGTGAGACCCTTTGACAGCCGCGAGGGTAACCACACCAGGCCGAGCGGGGAAAGAAAACAAGCTCGACAAACGAAAAATCAGTCTGCACACAAGCTTTTTTTTACAAATCTACATCAAAGGTTATTTTTCTAAACGAGCCGCATGCTGATGGCAAAACAGGCGACCGTTTCTGTACACGCGGCTCATTGCTGTGTGGACATTGGCTCACGCTTTCTGCTTTTTAAATCCGTCTCCATGTTTGAATGTCGAGGGTGTTGAATCACAACCCTCGCATTTGGACACGGATTCATCACTGCTGCCGAACCCTAAACACATTTACCAGTCTTCAAAGAGAAATACTCAGCTGTAATATACTAAATAAAACGATGTCAACTCAATGCTTCTTTTCACAGTGATAGGATAGAGCTGAATTCTTGTTGGAAATCGTCAGCTCTTTCATTGCAAATTACAATCATTGCATCGCTTGAAACACAGCGTGCTACGGGCTTGAAACACAGCGTGCTACGGGCTTGAAACACAGCGTGCTACGAGCTTTAAACACAGCGTGTTACGGGTTTGAAACACAGCGTGCTACGGGCTTGAAACACAGCGTGCTTCGGGCTTGAAACACAGCGTTCTACGGGCTTGAAACACAGCGTGCTACGGGCTTGAAACACGGTGTACTACGGGCTTGAAACACAGCGTGCTATCGGGCTTGAAACACAGCGTGTTACAGGTTTGAAACACAGCTTGCTTCGGGCTTGAAACACAGCGTGCTTCGGGCTTGAAACACAGCGTTTTACGGGCTTGAAACACAGCGTGCTACGGGCTTGAGACACAGCGTGCTTCGGGCTTGAAACACAGCGTGCTATAGGCTTGAAACACGACGTGCTACGGGCTTGAAACACAGCGTGCTACGGGCTTGAAACACAGCGTGCTACGGGCTTGAAACACAGCGTGTTACAGGTTTGAAACACAGCGTGCTACGGTCTTCAAAGTATTGCGGTGTGAGATTTGTCAGTGTTCAAATTTAGCATTCAAAGGCTTTTTTGTGAGATCGTTGTAAAGCCTCCGAGAGTTTGAGTTTCTTATATATTTCCAGTTGGAATCCACTTGATTGAGAGAAGTGGATTTGAGCCGACTTTTATCTATGAAGCTTGAATTGGAATCGGTTTGCGGGGGATGTCCGCATTGCCAGCAAAGTGATTCGATGAGAGATGCACTGACGTGGTTGGCTGATCATTGCGTGGCTTTGAATTCGGTGGTGGATTATGTCGCTCTGGTTCAATTTTACAGTTCGCTGGCGCCAGTGACACGAATATCTCAATTCAAAACGCTCAAACTTGTGAAAAACCGAGGCTTTTTCATGGTATTCATATACATTTTTTCTCATTCATTTATTTGTTCCGTATTTTCCATCACATTTAACGGGTGAAAGTAGATGAAATCTATATTTTAGGCGCTTCAAATTCTAAGGGAACTCGCCAATTCCTCTTCAATCTCCATCTTCACCCCCCTTCTCTTTATTCACATAACGCATTCATACTCCCTGGATCCCCCCACCGACTTTCTTGCAACCCTCAATCTTCCCCATCTCTCCTCACCTGGTCCACCCATCTCTACCCCGCACGGCATTCTACGAAGCATTGTTATTAACAGCGGACATTCCTGAAATTTATTCACATTGCCGATAAAACGCAACCCAGAAAACATGATTCCCTTGCATGTGTGTGAACAGAGAAAATATTTCGAGATACAAGGCAAATATCTTGACTTTCATAGCGTTTGATGGCTTGTAGGCAGAATACAAAATGATTTCTTCTCTGAAAAACTATCTACCCGAGTTATTGAATGCTAAGATACCAAAATCAAACTTTTCAAGACGTTTCGTTAAGCTCTAAACAACGGTCTAAACAAAACGTTTAAGATTGGAACTATCATCGAGCATTCGACTATCCAGTGAAATAGTATTTCTGAAATCTAACGTGTTAAGATAAGGCAAGACAAAAGTCTCAAGAAAGTAATGATATTAGCTTGTCTCTAGCTCAGAGCAGCGATAGCACCAAGAACTTCCAAGAAAAAACAACGCACTTGAACCGCAATGGACTTACATTGTTAAGAGTTAAGACAAATTCAACTGATTGATAATCTACACAGTAAATAGTTCAGCTAAAGCTTTGTAAAGCATTCAAGCGTCACAATTATTCATTTCAGACAAAGGAAATACGATTTCTCAGAAGGGTAAAATTTATGTATTCCCAAAATTTGCTCACAAGTAATTTGTAGGTGAACTATAACGTTCTAAGTGGGTGAATTCATCCCATGAAACTCAGTGTACCACCGACACCTCAACTGTCTAACAACTTCCTCAACTAATTTAAATATTTCATGAATATTTCGAATCAATGCACCCTCCAAGAGCAAATACAGCTACGCTAGGAAGCTTTGTTAGAACTAACCATGTGATATTTTATCAATCTTCTTGGGATATAAAATACACAGCTCGCTGTAAGGCATAGGTAAGTTTCAACATCTGCCTGTAATTAACCCTCAGCAGTCAGCTCTCTGCTAGCTGCTAGCTGCTAGGTTAGCTTCATCACCAGCCTGTCATTCACCCTCAGCTCTCTGCCAGCTGCTAGGTTAGCTTCATCATCAGCCTGTTATTCACCCTCAGCTTGCTGCCAGCTGCTAGGTTAGCTTCATCATCAGCCTGTCATTCACCCTCAGCTCGCTGCTAGCTGCTAGGTTAGCTTCATCATCAGCATGTTATTCACCCTCATCTCGCTGCTGGCTGCTAGGTTAGCTTCATCACCAGCCTGGCATTCACCCTCAGCTCGCTGCTAGCTGCTAGGTTAGCTTCATCATCAGCCTGTCATTCAACCTCAGCTCGCTGCTAGCTGCTAGGTTTGCTTCATCACCAGCCTGGCATTCACCCTCAGCTCGCTGCTAGCTGCTAGGTTAGCTTCATCATCAGCCTGTCATTCACCCTCAGCTCGCTGCTAGCTGCTAGGTTAGCTTCATCACCAGCCTGTCATTCACCCTCAGCTTGCTGCCAGCTGCTAGGTTTGCTTCATCACCAGCCTGGCATTCACCCTCAGCTCGCTGCTAGCTGCTAGGTTAGCTTCATCACCAGCCTGTCATTCACCCTCAGCTCGCTGCTAGCTGCTAGGTTAGCTTCATCACCAGCCTGGCATTCACCCTCAGCTCGCTGCTAGCTGCTAGGTTAGCTTCATCATCAGCCTGTCATTCACCCTCAGCTCGCTGCTAGCTGCTAGGTTTTCTTCATCACCAGCCTGGCATTCACCCTCAGCTCGCTGCTAGCTGCTAGGTTAGCTTCATCATCAGCCTGTCATTCACCCTCAGCTCGCTGCTAGCTGCTAGGTTAGCTTCATCACCAGCCTGTCATTCACCCTCAGCTTGCTGCCAGCTGCTAGGTTTGCTTCATCACCAGCCTGGCATTCACCCTCAGCTCGCTGCTAGCTGCTGGTTAGCTTCATCATCAGCCTGTTATTCACCCTCAGCTCGCTGCTAGCTGCTAGGTTAGCTTCATCATCAGCCTGTCATTCACCCTCAGCTCGCTGCTAGCTGCTAGGTTAGCTTCATCACCAGCCTGCCATTCACCCTCAGCTCGCTGTTAGCTGCTAGGTTAGCTTCATCAACAGCCTGTCATTCACCCTCAGCATGCTGCTAGCTGCTAGGTTTGCTTCATCACCAGCCTGGCATTCACCCTCAGCTCGCTGCTAGCTGCTAGGTTAGCTTCATCATCAGCCTGTCATTCACCCTCAGCTCGCTGCTAGCTGCTAGGTTCGCTTCATCACCAGCCTGTCATTCACCCTCAGCTTGCTGCCAGCTGCTAGGTTTGCTTCATCACCAGCCTGGCATTCACCCTCAGCTCGCTGCTAGCTGCTAGGTTAGCTTCATCATCAAGCCTGTCATTCACCCTCAGCTCGCTGCTAGCTGCTAGGTTAGCTTAATCACCAGCCTGGCATTCACCGTCAGCTCGCTGCTAGCTGCTAGGTTAGCTTCATCACCAGCCTGGCATTCACCCTCAGCTCGCTGCTAGCTGCTAGGTTAGCTTCATCACCAGCCTGGCATTCACCCTCAGCTCGCTGCTAGCTGCTAGGTTAGCTTCATCACCAGCCTGTTATTCACCCTCAGCTCGCTGCTAGCTGCTAGGTTAGCTTCATCATCAGCCTGTTATTCACCCTCAGCTCGCTGCTAGCTGCCAGGTTAGCTTCATCACCAGCCTGTCATTAACCCTCATCTCGCTGCTGGCTGCTAGGTTAGCTTCATCATAGCCTGTCATTCTCTCTCAGCTCGCTGCTGGCTGCTAGGTTAGCTTCATAATCAAATGGACATCAAATTGACAGCTTCAACACAGTGTGTCACAGCGTCATCACTCAACACAGTGTGTCACAGACACAGCGTAAACGCAGCGTGTCACATAGAAAATTGGCTACGCGGCGCACGCTGCTCGCTGCTGGCTAGATGCCAACACTGGGTCCACCCTCAGCTCGCTGCTAGCTGCTAGGGCTGGGTTGGAGGGGGTTGGGGATGAGCTTAATCGTGTGGCAAGTCGACCAAACCCCGGTCTGGATAGCAACAGGTCGAACAATGGGGCGAGCCACCCTTGCTTCGTACCACCCCGCCAGGACGGCCAGGCCTGCCCGTTATGAAACAACTCGGTGCTAATAGCTGCTAATGAGAGATCTCATCAGCTTGCTTCGCTGAGCGTTAGCGATCGAGGTGCTTGATTGTTTTCTGTGTTTTAATTATAATCAACTCGTTCGGTTGTAATATCAATTAATGTCGAAACACGAATTTTGTTCAATATCGCTCCTTCGAGGTTGATGCTTGTTCTTCTTCAATCAGTCACAGGTCCTTTGTTGTGTTCTGTGTCGGGTGACGCACAGTTCGTTTGCTGGAAGAGCGTACTTGGCCGCAGGGAGCGCTAGTGTTCGAAACAGCTGCTTGTTGCCAACGTCACACAAGTGAAATGTGAAATGTTACCTACACTATTTTAGATAGCAAAAAGTAGTCCCTTATTTTGGTTAATCCTCTCCCTGCCTAGATTTTAGACATAATTAACAATTATTAGGGTCGGTTTTACATTAACTAAACAAGTGGCTGACCTTCAGAACAAAACTCATCATCATGGTGACAGCCTTTGGGTTGCCTCCGGCCTCCAGACTGACAAAAATTCTCATCTCATTGCACATTTAAAAAAAATCAACATTGTCACACAGCATGGCTCTAATGCGCTAGACTTGCCACTTTTCTCACCCTGTGGAATTTGGTAAATTTCGGCTAAAGTATCAAATGAGGAATTTAGGCAACAAAAGCCAAAATTCACCCAATTCCGCACAGTTAGAAATAGGCACAGCGAGTGAAGAGGGGCCCGGTCGTCAGCGGCGAGAGCCCCAGTGACCCGTGACACGGTGACCTTATTCCAACGCCGCCGGGGGTGCAAGGGGTGTTGGGGGGGGAGGGGGGGGGGGGTAGTTGTGCTAGATGCACTTGCGCACATGCACGGCGCCGGCCGGGGCGCTGCACAAAACTGCAGCCGCCGCCGCGAGATGCAGTCCCCTGGAAGCCTCCAACTTGACCACACACCGACGACCTCCGACTTGGCATCCTGACCCAGTGAGCCGGGAGACACGACTCGAGTGACCCAGTGAACGCTGGGAGTGATCCTGTGATCGTTGAGAGTGATCCACGCGTCCGGTGATTGAAGGCAACGTCCCGGCTGCTTCCAGAGTGACAAAAGCGTCGTCTGTTCTTCACCGACGAACGCCGGAAGGATCCAATCGTTGGAGGTGAGGCCAGGAAAGCATTTTACAAGCGTTTTTGTGTGGACAAGAGCTTTATAAACAGTTGACGTGGTCAGACACCCGTTAAGATAAGCTTTGTGATTTCCCTGTCTTCCTTGGTTGAATATGCAGAGGCGATACACCGATTCCATTCAAGAAACGTGACGCGGTCAGACACCAGCTAAGAAAAGCCAGTTGGCTTGAGATTTCCCTGTCTTCCTTGGTTGAATAAGCAGAGTCAACACACCGATTCCATTCACACCCGCTAAGAAAAGCCTGCTGGCTTTTGATTTTCCTGTCATCGTAGGGTTAAAAGCAAAAATCAATAAAATGCCCCAATAGGTCGTCTAATGACCTTGGTTATTTCACCAGAGAAGACAGGCCATCTGGCTTTTCTTGGCGGCAAATCTGAGCGTGCCACGTTTTCCTCGACGAATGGGGCCCGGTTGGCTGTTTTTGGGTGAAAATCTGCCCGCGCTTGTTGCACTTTTCCCAACGATATGGCGTGTTAGAAAAAATAGGGGCGTGGTTTTCTTCTAGGGCGCCTAGACCGCCGTCGGTGGCGCTCACAGCAATTTGTGCGACATAAACTTTAAACATAGCATTACATTATTATAGAGTGTATTTAATTTAACAACTACCCGGTCAACACCAACATGATGCTAAAGTAATTATCAGTCACCGATTTACCTTAATTTCTAGCTGCATTAGTTGATAAGTGTAATAATAAAGTAGCTAGTAAAATGCTAGAAGCTATGCGAGTGTTAAATAAAACGTTTAGCCACTGTTCTAGTGTTTGGTGTTGTGATTTTCAAACACCGCCTTGTGGATTTAGTTTCACAAGTTGGTGGAATGAAAATTGTGACCATTTTTTAAGTATGACCTTTAATAAATGGCATCTGAAATTGACTCTGAATGCCAAAGAAGTATCTATAATGACAGAAATAAATTTGGAAATTAATAAAAAAATTGGAGTTTCAAAGATAAATTCACAATTTTTAGTGAAGACAGTGTGGATGGTGAAGGGCATAGAGCCATGGGGAGAGTTGGGCTGGACCTGGTATTGATATGTTTCCTGATAATTTTCAAAAGTAAAAAAGCAAAATATTTACCTCTAATCCCTCAGCTGAAGGGTTTAAAACAGCCGTAGCTGTAATAAAAGCAAATAAGATGGGTTAAATAAAACGTTTAGCCACTGTTCTAGTGTTTGATGTTGTGTTTTTCAAACACCGCCGCCTGGATTTAGTTGGAGGAAAGTATATGGTGGGCATTTTTCGAGTATTGGATAGACTGTCGGTATAAAATAGGCAAGCGCAGCCAGAACGACACAGTGGGTGAACTGTGTTTTGAGTACCGACGAATTCAGTGAAATCTATGTATGCGTTTTCAAATAAGGTTAGAATTACAGCAACTCTTTTCAAGACCGCAAGCAAAAGATGAAGGAAGCGTCGCTCAAGATGCGATCAAAGACATTCTACAGACAGACAGCTAGGTTTCGTGATCCTCTTAGCAGTCGCAGATGTTCGCCAAGCAAACGTTTCTCACCTCAACTGCTACTCATGGTGCCAAAGACACGCGATCATTACTTTCTTATAAGACTCGAGTCTTTTTCTAATCTTAGCACGTTAGTTTCCATGACAACTATTTAGCTGCGTTATTAAATGCTAAACGGACAAACTCAAACATTTCCCGACGTTTTGCAAAGCTGTGCTGCCTGCTTCATCAACGGTCTACACTCAAGAACCTTGATCAAGGGTCAACCTTCATCACCTTTAGTCGATCGCCATGCTTTATTGCTTTGCTTTACGAAAGTAACTAGTGAAGCGAGTGAAGGTAATCTTCAATTACATTAACTGCTGAAATAAATCCTTTGTTTCTTGTATATCTGTTCGCGTTCTAAAGGCCAAACGCCTAAACAGATTTTGATAAAATTTTAATGATACCTTTGTTCTCTTGCAGCTCAGACACTGAACTATTACAGCAACTTTTTTATAAAAATCAGTTTTTAAGAATACTTTCAGTTTTTGCATTACCCTAGGGCTTCGCGAACACTCATATAATCGTGTTGTGGATGAGCGTAAGAATAACGCTCATCCACAACACGATTCGAGGTTTCGCGAAGCCTAGTTAACATGTATATAGACAAACCACGGTTCATGCTGTGCTGCCTGCGTCATCAAGCGTCCAAGCGCTGATATCTTCGGCTGGTTGTGAGTCTCTGGGAGAGAGACACGGATGATATTTCTCATAGCACCGGGCCAAGACGTGCCAGAAGAGAGAAGAGTGCCTTGAAACTTTTAGACAAGCAAGCTGTCGACTAGCATCAACCGCATCCGTCGCCGGCACTCGACAAATCGAACTTGCGCGATTTAAAGTGTGCATTGATTGGGTTTTGGGTGTGGGAAGGGAAGGAGTTTCGGCAGAAGGGGAAAATAGTGGAGACACCCGTCATCCGCAGGCTTCCTGGGGTGAGGGGTGGTAAACGTCTTAAGCGCTTAAGTCGACGGCTGATAAATTTGTACGCGTTAAAAGTTTGCAAACAAATTAATTGACAGGGGGTGTTCTTTGGAAATCAACCGCGAGAACCAATTCTGTTTGGTTTTGCTAGCGAGAAGTTTTAATGCTGCGGTTTTAGTGACTGGGCCAGCAAGCAAGCAAGCAAGCAAGCAAGCAAGCAAGCAAGCAAGCAAGCAAGCAAGCAAGCAAGCAAGCAAGCAAGCAAGCAAGCAAGCAAGCAAGCAAGCAAGCAAGCAAGCAAGCAAGCAAGCAAGCAGGCAAGCAAGCAAGCAAGCAAGCAAGCAAGCAAGCAAGCAAGCAAGCAAGCAAGCAAGCAAGCAAGCAAGCAAGCAAGCAAGCAAGCAAGCAAGCAAGCAAGCAAGCAAGCAAGCAAGCAAGCAAGCAAGCAGGCAAGCAAGCAAGCAAGCAAGCAAGCAAGCAAGCAAGCATGCAAGCAAGCAAGCAAGCAAACAAGCAAGCAAGCAAGCAAGCAAGCAAGCAAGCAAGCAAGCAAGCAAGCAAGCAAGCAAGCAAGCAAGCAGGAGCAAGCGACAGCAGCGAAAATGATGTAGTGTAGCTCCTGTAAGCAACCCGCAGAACAAACCCGGCACCACCAAATCCTTATGGCAAATACCTAACCAGATATAACCAGATATAATTATGCAACAAGGAAAACCTACTTACAGCGGGAAGGCATGATAAAGTGGCTCAATACGGCATCAAAGTCTCGCTGTACGAAGCGCTATCCAGGCTATAGAGATCAGTGGGAAGACATGATAAAGTGTCTCAATACGGCATCAAAGTCTCGCTATACGAAGCGCTATCCATGGCTATAAAGATCAGTGGGAAGATATGATAAAGTGTCTCAATACGGCATCAAAGTCTCGCTGTACTAAGCGCTATCCAGGCTATAGAGATCAATGGGAAGACATGTTAAAGTGTCTCAATACGGCATCAAAGTCTCACTGTGCCAAGCGCTATCCAGGCTATAGAGATCAGTATAGGTCTATCGGCGTGTCGTGTGCTTTCAGCCTCGGCTATGCCAGCTTTCGGCGACCCGGCCAACGCTAAGTACAAGGAGTGTTTCTTCGGCACCTGCCACCTGATCGCCGTCACCCTGGTCATCCTGATCATCCTGGCGTACGGCTACCTGGCCAACCTCAAGTACAAGTTCTTCTAGGCGTTCTGCCATCGAGACACAGTCGGCGCCGCTGACGTTACAATCTAAAGGTATCTTCGTTAAATAATTATTGCTGGTGTTTAACGACGCACTGTTTTGATAACTTGTCCTTTGGCACTGATCTGGAGTCGGTGAATGAAAGGGGGATAATGAAGCTAACCTAGGCTAGAAGGGAGGAGGGGAAACCCGGTGCCGACACGGAGCTTACTCCTGGCGAAAAGCACCGAGGGGACCACCGGCTTTACGTGATATTGTTACGCGTGTTCAAAGGCTAATTCAGTAGGTTGGAGGTTAGAAATCAAAGCATTTGTTTTGTTTTGACAGCTCGTCCCTTCAACGCCGCATGACCTGTGACCTGCCGCGCAGACAGAGACCGCTCCCACGGACATCACCTGCCCGAGTGAGTCATAGAAACCCGTCATCTCTGTCCCTGTTGCTGTTGCTGCCCTTTAATCTCACCAGGCTGTAGGATGCAGGACACTCTGCCAGCGAACATCTCACCAGACTGTAGGATGCAGGACACTCTGCCAGCGAACATCTCACCAGACTGTAGGATGCAGGACACTCTGCCAGCAAACATCTCACCAGACTGTAGGATGCAGGACACTCTGCCAGCAAACATCTCACCAGGCTGTAGGATGCAGGACACTCTGCCAGCAAACATCTCACCAGGCTGTAGGATGCAGGACACTCTTCCAACAATCATCTCACCAAGCTGTAGAATGCAGGAAACTCTGCCAGCAAACATCTCACCAGGCTGTAGGATGCAGGACACTCTGCCAGCAAACATCTCACCAGGCTGTAAGATGCAGGACACTGCCAGCAAACATCTCACCAGGCTGTAGGATGCAGGGAACTTTATGCCGAAAGAGCATTGTTGAGCTGGCTACAGAAACGTCAGTAAAGCAGCTTAGGCATCAAGGTACAACATACATCAACGTAAAACAGTATCTCTTCCGGATGATAACTGCACTTGCTTAATTTAACTTCACCCCTGTCCGCCAGGCTCACTATTATCGCACTATCGCCCGATTTCGCTGAAGTATTACAACCCATTTTACCCAGCGTTAGCTAGCATGGGTTGGCTGCGGCTAAATTTAGTCCATGAATTTTAAGTGTATCTGGAGGCTACAACTTATTCTACTTGATTTTATGGCATTTGTTATTTATTGTTTATATTTCCAAGGGTTTTTTTACTAGAAAGTTTTGTGGCTGGAAAAGCTGGCAACAGCGGCTATGAATGTGTTTGCTCGGCGAACGAAGGAGTGGCTTTCCTGGAATTCTAGCAGCTTATTTGTCCAACAGACAAAGCCATTGGGCAATGACAATGAACGAATCCCAGCGAGGAATTCTCCTCGATGCACTTCCTATTCTTTCACATTGTTTCAATGATTTTGTATGCTTCTTTGTTTTCAAAACTTGAATAGAGGAACAAATGGTTCCTGGTGATGATTTAAAATAAATAGTGACTGTGTAAATTTCTGTTGAAGTAACTAAATTTTATAAAATAAGTTCACAAGCTTTTCTTAGCGGGTGTCTGACCGCGTCACGTTGCTTGAATGGAATCGGTGTATTGACTGCTTATTTAACAAATGAAGACAGGGAAATCACAAGCCAACTGGCTTTTCTTAGCGGGTGTCTGACCGAGTCACGTTGCTTGAATGGAATCGGTGTATCACCTCTGCTTATTTAACCAAGGAAGACAGGGAAATCACAAGCCAACTGGCTTTTCTTAGCGGGTGTCTGACCACGTCACGTTGCTTGAATGGAATCGGTGTATTGACTCTGCTTATTCAACCAAGGAAGACAGGGAAATCACAAGCCAACTGGCTTTTCTTAGCGGGTGTCTGACCGCGTCACGTTGCTTGAATGGAATCGGTGTATTGGCTCTGCTTATTCAACCAAGGAAGACAGGGAAATCACAAGCCAACTGGCTTTTCTTAGCGGGTGTCTGACCGCGTCACGTTGCTTGCATGGAATCGGTGTAATGACTCTGCTTATTCAACCAAGGAAGACAGGGAAATCACAAGCCAACTGGCTTTTCTTAGCGGGTGTCTGACCGCGTCACGCTGCTTGAATGGAATCGGTGTATTGACTCTACTTATTCAACCAAGGAAGACAGGGAAATCACAAGCCAACTGGCTTTTCTTAGCGGGAGTCTGACCGCGTCACGTTGCTTGAATGGAATCGGTGTATTGACTCTGCTTATTTAACCAAGGAAGACAGGGAAATCACAAGCCAACTGGCTTTTCTTAGCGGGTGTCTGACCGCGTCACGTCGCTTGAATGGAATCGGTGTATTGACTCTGCTTATTCAACCAAGGGAGACAGGGAAATCACAAGCCAACTGGCTTTTCTTAGCGGGTGTCCGACCGCGTCACGTTGCTTGAATGGAATCGGCGTATCGCCTCTGCTTATTCAACCAAGGAAGACAGGGAAATCACAAGCCAACTGGCTTTTCTTAGCGGGTGTCTGACCGCGTCACGTTGCTTGATTGGAATCGGTGTATTGACTCTGCTTATTCAACCAAGGAAGACAGGGAAATCACAAGCCAACTGGCTTTTCTTAGCGGGTGCCTGACCACGTCACGTTGCTTGAATGCAATCGGTGTAATGACTCCGCTTATTTAACCAAGGAAGACAGGGAAATCACAAGCCAACTGGCTTTTCTTAGCGGGTGTCTGACCGCGTCACGTCGCTTGAATGGAATCGGTGTATTGACTCTGCTTATTCAACCAAGGAAGACAGGGAAATCACAAGCCAACTGGCTTTTCTTAGCGGGTGTCCGACCGCGTCACGTTGCTTGAATGGAATCGGCGTATCGCCTCTGCTTATTCAACCAAGGAAGACAGGGAAATCACAAGCCAACTGGCTTTTCTTAGCGGGTGTCTGACCGCGTCACGTTGCTTGATTGGAATCGGTGTATTGACTCTGCTTATTCAACCAAGGAAGACAGGGAAATCACAAGCCAACTGGCTTTTCTTAGCGGGTGCCTGACCACGTCACGTTGCTTGAATGGAATCGGTGTAATGACTCTGCTTATTCAACCAAGGAAGACAGGGAAATCACAAGCCAACTGGCTTTTCTTAGCGGGTGTCTGACCGCGTCACGTTGCTTGAATGGAATCGGTGTATTGGCTCTGCTTATTCAACCAAGGAAGACAGGGAAATCACAAGCCAACTGGCTTTTCTTAGCGGGTGTCTGACCGCGTCACGTTGCTTGCATGGAATCGGTGTAATGACTCTGCTTATTCAACCAAGGAAGACAGGGAAATCACAAGCCAACTGGCTTTTCTTAGCGGGTGTCTGACCGCGTCACGCTGCTTGAATGGAATCGGTGTATTGACTCTACTTATTCAACCAAGGAAGACAGGGAAATCACAAGCCAACTGGCTTTTCTTAGCGGGAGTCTGACCGCGTCACGTTGCTTGAATGGAATCGGTGTAATGACTCTGCTTATTTAACCAAGGAAGACAGGGAAATCACAAGCCAACTGGCTTTTCTTAGCGGGTGTCTGACCGCGTCACGCTGCTTGAATGGAATCGGTGTATTGACTCTGCTTATTTAACCAAGGAAGACAGGGAAATCACAAGCCAACTGGCTTTTCTTAGCGGGTGTCTGACCGCGTCACGTCGCTTGAATGGAATCGGTGTATTGACTCTGCTTATTCAACCAAGGAAGACAGGGAAATCACAAGCCAACTGGCTTTTCTTAGCGGGTGTCCGACCGCGTCACGTTGCTTGAATGGAATCGGCGTATCGCCTCTGCTTATTCAACCAAGGAAGACAGGGAAATCACAAGCCAACTGGCTTTTCTTAGCGGGTGTCTGACCGCGTCACGTTGCTTGATTGGAATCGGTGTATTGACTCTGCTTATTCAACCAAGGAAGACAGGGAAATCACAAGCCAACTGGCTTTTCTTAGCGGGTGCCTGACCACGTCACGTTGCTTGAATGGAATCGGTGTATTGACTCTGCTTATTCAACCAAGGAAGACAGGGAAATCACAAGCCAACTGGCTTTTCTTAGCGGGTGTTTGACCGCGTCACGTTGCTTGAATGGAATCGGTGTATTGACTCTGCTTATTCAACCAAGGAAGACAGGGAAATCACAAGCCAACTGGCTTTTCTTAGCGGGTGTCTGACCGCGTCACGTTGCTTGAATGGAATCGGCGTATCGCCTCTGCTTATTCAACCAAGGAAGACAGGGAAATCACAAGCCAACTGGCTTTTCTTAGCGGGTGTCTGACCGCGTCACGTTGCTTGCATGGAATCGGTGTAATGACTCTGCTTATTAACCAAGGAAGACAGGGAAATCACAAGCCAACTGGCTTTTCTAAGCGGGTGTCTGACCGCGTCACGTTGCTTGAATGGAATCGGTGTAATGACTCTGCTTATTTAACCAAGGAAGACAGGGAAATCACAAGCCAACTGGCTTTTCTTAGCGGGTGTCTGACCGCGTCACGTCGCTTGAATGGAATCGGTGTATTGACTCTGCTTATTCAACCAAGGAAGACAGGGAAATCACAAGCCAACTGGCTTTTCTTAGCGGGTGTCCGACCGCGTCACGTTGCTTGAATGGAATCGGCGTATCGCCTCTGCTTATTCAACCAAGGAAGACAGGGAAATCACAAGCCAACTGGCTTTTCTTAGCGGGTGTCTGACCGCGTCACGTTGCTTGATTGGAATCGGTGTATTGACTCTGCTTATTCAACCAAGGAAGACAGGGAAATCACAAGCCAACTGGCTTTTCTTAGCGGGTGCCTGACCACGTCACGTTGCTTGAATGGAATCGGTGTATTGACTCTGCTTATTCAACCAAGGAAGACAGGGAAATCACAAGCCAACTGGCTTTTCTTAGCGGGTGTTTGACCGCGTCACGTTGCTTGAATGGAATCGGTGTATTGACTCTGCTTATTCAACCAAGGAAGACAGGGAAATCACAAGCCAACTGGCTTTTCTTAGCGGGTGTCTGACCGCGTCACGTTGCTTGAATGGAATCGGCGTATCGCCTCTGCTTATTCAACCAAGGAAGACAGGGAAATCACAAGCCAACTGGCTTTTCTTAGCGGGTGTCTGACCGCGTCACGTTGCTTGCATGGAATCGGTGTAATGACTCCGCTTATTTAACCAAGGAAGACAGGGAAATCACAAGCCAACTGGCTTTTCTTAGCGGGTGTCTGACCGCGTCACGTTGCTTGAATGGAATCGGTGTATTGACTCTGCTTATTCAACCAAGGAAGACAGGGAAATCACAAGCCAACTGGCTTTTCTTAGCGGGTGTCTGACCGCGTCACGTTGCTTGAATGGAATCGGCGTATCGCCTCTGCTTATTTAACCAAGGAAGACAGGGAAATCACAAGCCAACTGGCTTTTCTTAGCGGGTGTCCGACCATGTCACGTTGCTATAATGGATTCTATCGAATTGACACCATTGGTATTCTAATGTGATTAGACATATCATATTTTCGATGAAAATAACATTCTTTACCCGCGTGTCTTTCAATGCGTGGAGTGAACTGTCTTATCTGGTTAGAACCTAGTTCATTACAAGATGCTCACCGCAATAGCTCATTGCTGGAATCGTTTTGTTTCTGTCACTCGCGACAGAAACGTCGAAAGTCGCGAAAATCGCGAAAAAGTCGTATGAGATAAAAACTCTTGCCATATGAACTATAGCATTATGCGGACAAAGAACCGAGCTTAGAATTTAAACTTGTCAACGACAAATCGGTGTTACCTTCGGTGTTATCGGCGCCATCTGGGGGTTCACCTTCCCCTCCAAATCGTCCACGGGAGCTTGCAGAGTCGCGTGGATACCTCGCAAGCTTCGTTCAAATCTGTAATCAAAATACATATTCTCACTTTCAATTAAAAAACCGAACGTAATCGAAAAAAACCAAGTGCAGTTATCATCTGGAAAAGATACTCTTTAATATGTCAGCTGTGAGTTGACGCTTGAGATTGAGCATCAGAGGCAAACAAAGCCCCCTCGATATTACGTGAGATGACGTAAGTAACGTTGTGTTAACTTGTACCTAGAAGGCTGTAATTATTTAAATTCTAACCAAGCCGCCTAGGCAGCGCTGACGATCCTGTTGCCAGCTCAACAATGCTATTTATGCAGAGTGTCCTGCATCCTACAGCGTGGTGAGTTTTTTGCTGGCAGAGTGTCCTGCATCCTACAGCCTGGTGAGTTTTTTGCTGGCAGAGTGTCCTGCATCCTACAGCCTGGTGAGTTTTTTGCTGGCAGAGTGTCCTGCATCCTACAGCCTGGTGAGATGTTTGCTGGCAGAGTGTCCTGCATCCTACAGCCTGGTGAGATGTTTGCTGGCAGAGTATCCTGCATCCTACAGCCTAGTGAGTTTTTTGCTGGCATAGTGTCCTGCATCCTACAGCCTGGTGAGATGTTTGCTGGCAGAGTGTCCTGCATCCTACAGCCTGGTGAGATGTTTGCTGGCAGAGTGTCCTGCATCCTACAGCCTGGTGAGATGTTTGCTGGCAGAGTGTCCTCCATCCTACAGCCTGGTGAGATGTTTGCTGGCAGAGTGTCCTGCATCCTACAGCCTGGTGGGATGTTTGCTGGCAGAGTGTCCTGCATCCTACAGCCTGGTGAGATGCTGGCAGAGTGTCCTGCATCCTCAGCCTAGTGAGATGTTTGCTGGCAGAGTGTCCTGCATCCTACAGCCCGGTGAGATGTTTGCTGGCAGAGTGTCCTGCATCCTACATCCTGGTGAGATGTTTGCTGACAGAGTGTCCTGCATCCTTCAGTTTTCTGGGAGAGTTTCCTGCATCCTACAGCCTGGTAAGATTTTTGCTGGCAGAGTGTCCTGCATCCTACAGCCTGGTAAGATGTTTGCTGGCAGAGTTTCCTGCATCCTACAGTCTGGTAAGATGTTTGCTGGCAGAGTGTCCTGCATCCTACAGCCTGGTGAGATGTTTGCTGGCAGAGTTTCCTGCATTCTACAGCCTGGTGAGATGTTTGCTGGCAGAGTTTCCTGCATCCCTCAGACTGGTGAGATGTTTAGTACAAGTACAAGACTCCATATCTTCGCCTGCAGGTCGCAGCAAGTGTATCAACGTTTGAGATTCTTCATCATCGCTTGTCTGCCTTCGAAGACACCACCCACAGCATCCACACCACCCACACCATCCACAGCTGGGCAACACAAGAAACAGACGCTCAGCCGCCAAGGAACAGTCGACCGACGGTGAGTGACAGCATATATCTAAAATACTTTTGAAGATGTCTGACCGTGTTTTTTCGAAAGGTCGAGACACCACCTCCCACATTCTCCTCAAATTGTAGAAAACACCAACTACAGATAAAATCTTACTGTTACAATGCAGGAAATTCTTCCGAAATAGCGATGTGGTGGCGTCAGAATCGCCAGATGTTAAGAAAACGTCGAGGAGATGAAAAAAAATGCAAAGGATATAATATGAAGTAAAAGTTACAGGAGCATGGAGCACGAGACTGCGATTTTTCCCACATCAAGGGATACTCTTTGTTTAATGACGACTACACAGCTGACTCACTTTGACCAAAAGTGGACTTAACTGGTTGTTACACTCACATTTGCAACTGTCAAATGGGCCCTAAAAATATGCCTATAGAGACAGAAACACTACTCATTTTCAAGCGGCCAACACACCTATTCCGTTCAATCAAAAGTCTATCAAAATGACTTCATGATACCCACTCGCTCAGGCATTGACATTGTAATCTGACATTGTAATTTAACAGAGAAAATTAATATTTTTTTCCTAACTGGTAGTAGGTACATCCGGTGGGTGTCTTTGAGTGGCATAATGTCTATAGTTGACGTTGGCCACATCAAGTTTGTGTAGCGTCTAGGAAGTATCCTATTGACCGTGTGAGGAGAAGGAGGAGGAGGAGGTGCGAGGAGGAGAAGGCGCCGTCTTATTCGCCCAAATGCACCCTTGCTCGGACCAGCTGCCGACGAATAAGATCGAAGTCGAGCAGCTAGTTATCACACCCTCGTTGCAACAGTTTCCCGGCCGGCGACGAACTGAGCAGACTTGTGCCTAGCTAGCAAGTCCAGCCAGGACAAGGTCACACTACGAAAATTGGCCGCCATTTGCATTCCACCAAGTCATGCGAAACTGAATCCACGCGGCTGTGTTTGAAAATCACAACATGAAACACTAGAACAGTGGCTAAACGTTTTATTTAACACTCGCATAGCTTCTAGCATTTTACTAGCTACTTTATTATTACACTTATCAACTAATGCAGCTAGAAATTAAGGTTAATCGGTGACTGCTAATTACTTTCGTATCATTTTGGTGTTATTCTGATGTTCAATTTCAAGCGTCACCTGACAGCTGACATATTTAAAAAGAGTTTCTTTTCCGGATTATGAATTTTCACTTTTTAAATTAACTTCTAGTTATGCCGCCGGTGTTGCCCGATTTCGCTGAGTTTCCTACCTTGTAATAAATGGTTTGATGTATTTGGGATTGTTGTTACGAGTCAGGGCAAAGAGATGTCTATTCAATCTGGTTGAATTCCACAAAACAAAGTCTTTGTGTTTGGCTTGAGCCTGGGAAAGTATCCAGTTGTTTTAAGCTCCGATATGTTCAGCTCATCATATTAGTAATTGATGACCGTAACGAGCGTAGCGAATGAAGCGAAATCTTCAATTACACATGGATACTAACAGAATCCGGAATTTTTGTTTTAAAGTGTGTTTTTCCGTGCTCTTTCGGCCAAACGGCAAAACGGATTTTGATTAATTTTATTTTATTAAGTCCTTACGAAATTTTCCAGTTTTTCCAAAGTACGTTATGCACTCTAGAGGCCAAGAATCTGAATATAATTTGACGAAACTTTCGGGATATGTTGACCCTCACGATTTTATGTTTGTGTACAAATTTCAATGTTGTATGTTTAGCACTTTTCTTGAAAATAGAACTCTTATGTTACTTTAAAGTGTTTTTGCAGTTTTTTTCCGATTTGAGCAAAATTTTCTGTATGCATTATAAATCGTGAACAAATCAGTTATTCTTTAAATCGAATTGTAAGTTTTTCAATATTCAAATAATTTCACGACGGCTACATCATAATATTTCCAGGTAACAAATGTCATCGTGAAAGCTGCTAAATTAACGCCGAACATTTTAAATTGATCATAAAAGCCTCTAGGCTATGCGCACGCGCAATATAATCGCGTTGTGGGCGAGCGTAAATATAACGCTCATCCACAACACAATTATTTAAGTGTTCGCATAGCCTAGTAATAAATCATACGTGAAATGTGAGCATAACGAAGTGAACGTCCGCCAAATGATGCTTGACAAATTAGCGTTATAAAAAGGATAATCTCTATACAATATCAGTGCTTGTATCAAAGCAGAGTTTTCATGCTGCTTATTTCGCGGCCAGTCAAAGCACTTTCATTGCAAAGGGTTTTGAAATATTTGTATGCGAACAAATTACCAGGCGTGAATTGAATCAGAGAGCGGCAACAGATATTAAATTCACTCACATTGAAATTATCACCGATGGATATTATGTCTAGACCATGCAAAACGAGACACTAAATCCTTATTGATGGAAACGAATGTCACTTTTGATTATGTTTTTACACGTTCCGTGTATAAAGCTTCCTCCTAAATTTTAAGGATTTAATTCCACAATATACATAGCCTAATAACGTCGAGATGTTTTCATTTTTTTCAAGTCTGACTGCGCTCTACAGGCCAAACGCCTCAGCCGATGTCGATGCAATTTTAAAGATACCTTGGTTCTCTCTCAACTTAGACCCTGCCCTATTTTCAGCATATTTCACTTAAAACTTTTTATACAAATCAGTTGTTACGAAATTTTAATTTTTTCATAACCCTAGGGCTGTATAATCGTGTTGTGGATGAGCGTTATTCCTACGCTCACCCAAAACACGAATCTATGAGTGTTCGCGACGCCCTAGTCATTAGAATACACAGATTCCACTTAACCCTTAAGTGGTTCAGTAGCTTATGATAATCGCTAGGTAAAGCCATCATGGGTTATGATTTCCCTATATTCCTTGGTCAATAAGCAGAGATAAATATATTTTTTAGAAACAGGAAGTACGTCCAGTGGGTGTGAATTTAATCCTAAATGCAAATGTACGGTACGGTAGATGATTATTAGAAACGAAATATCAATTCCAAAATTTACATCCGTGCCGGGATTCGAATCCGGATCTTTGACTATCCGGTATTTTTTATTCAATTTATATGTTTTTTTAATAGTTCGGTTGTCATAACAGCATGGGCGTCCATTGTCAGGTTGTAAGAACGCAGTAACGCCAAGCGCTGTGGGAACATTTTAAGCAAGGAGTTATCCCAGGTAGTCAAATCCGAGCCGGCAGCAGCCCTTCGTTGCTCCTGACACGTCATTATGGTCAGATATTTCACGATCTGCGAATCAAGATCAAAGGATGCCACCACTCTTCACGGCTTGTCTTTATCATCCATAGGAGGTGGGAGTCAAGGGTCAAGTTTGAGTTCACCCCACCCCCCTCTCACACGCAAAAAAACACATCAAGAATTTCAAGAAAGTTTTAACGGTGGAGGAGCCGAGTTTGCTTTGCGGGTTGCGTTCAGGCGTCGGTCCAATCGTTCGCTGTTATATAGCTGCCAATGTTTTGACTAAACCTTCCAGATATCTTTAACCTTATGACAAGACGGCCTTTTAGATATTAACGTAAAACGTTGTCAGATACCCACTGGACGCACTACCAGTATGAAAAAAAAAAAAAGATTTGCTTAACAACAAAGGAAGATAGGAAAATCACAGGCCGAATTGCTCTAACTGGCTTTAGCCAGTGAGTATCATGACGCCATTTTGATAGAATTTTGATTAGCCACTTAGGACTGAAATTACAATTTTAAGTTAAGTAGCTCACTTTCAGATAAAAACCCATCTACAAGGTGGAAACGTATCGGTTGCTTCTGTTTCCTTCTTGACGGAAAGATAACTATTCAATTTTTAAGCGTAGAATCAGCGTAAATCATCATCTATACCATCTTAACCATCGTGATCATCGTAAATCATTGTAAAATGACTTTATTATATCGCTAATGTTAAGTTTTTTGGGGTTTTATTTCACTAAATCAATCCTTGCCTAGCCTTTGGACCCTCGAAGATTGTAAACCAACATCATGCGAATACCTCAAATCCACCACGCTTCTAGAACCAGCGAATGCGAAGCCCTAGCACCGACCACCAGCAATCCCCCTCGCAACAAAACATCCCCGGCAATCAAAGTCCAGGCACGGACAGTCGTAATTAAAACAGAAGTTTATTAGCACTAATCAACCAACCGACCGGAAAACCTAACCAATCCGCACGCGAGTCTTTCGTCGCCGATACGGGAAAACTCGAAATGAAAATTCCTTCCGCACATTGTCTCGCCGCTTGACTGGCCGAGGACGATTGTTTCGCCGTCCCGATTTGTCCAAAGGGAAAGTTTCATCTGCAAGCACAAAGGTGCTGGAAGCGGACGACGCGCTACGCTCTACGCGTACAACGCGGCTGGAGCACAAGTTGCCAGAGCTAACCATGCGGCAGATACAATGTGGCCGTCTGCACAGCACAAAAGTACGACGGAATGCTAAAGGAAAATCACCAGTCGTGAATTTTCTGGGAGTATAGTATGAATATATAAGGCAGCAATCACCGGTGCTAGTGTCGCTACGCTGATACGATTGTTGGCATTATTATGTGCCAGCAAACACCGGTTTCACTGCTGTTGCTAGTGTTGCCGCGCTGCTACGATTGTTGGCATTACTATGTGCCGTGCCCAATGCCAGCAAACACCGGTGTCAATGCTGTTGCTAGTGTTGCCACGCTGCTACGATTGTTGGCATTACTATGTGCATTGCCTAATGCCAGCAAACACCGGTGTCACTGCTGTTGCCAGTGTTGCCACGGTGCTGCGATTGTTGGCATTACTATGTGCCTTGCCTAATGCCAGCAAACACCGGTGTCACTGCTGTTGCCAGTGTTGCCACGCTGCTACGATTGTTGGCATTACTATGTGCCGTGCCCAATGCCAGCAAACACCGGTGTCACTGCTGTTGCTAGTGTTGCTACACTGCTACGATTGTTGGCATTACTATGTGCCTTGCCTAATGCCAGCAAACACCGGTGTCACTGCTGTTGCTAGTGTTGCCACGCTGCTACGATTGTTGGCATTACTATGTGCCTTGCCTAATGCCAGCAAACACCGGTGTCACTGCTGTTGCTAGTGTTGCTACACTGCTACGATTGTTGGCATTACTATGTGCCTTGCCTAATGCCAGCAAACACCGGTGTCACTGCTGTTGCCAGTGTTGCCACGCTGCTACGATTGTTGGAATTACTATGTGCCTTGCCTAATGCCAGCAAACACCGGTGTCACTGCTGTTGCCAGTGTTGCTACGCTGCTACGATTGTTGGCATTACTATGTGCCTTGCCTAATGCCAGCAAACACCGGTGTCACTGCTGTTGCTAGTGTTGCTACGCTGCTACGATTGTTGGCATTACTATGTGCCTTGCCTAATGCCAGCAAACACCGGTGTCACTGCTGTTGCTAGTGTTGCTACGCTGCTACGATTGTTGGCATTACTATGTGCCTTGCCTAATGCCAGCAAACACCGGTGTCACTGCTGTTGCCAGTGTTGCCACGCTGCTACGATTGTTGCCATTACTATGTGCCTTGCCTAATGCCAGCAAACACCGGTGTCACTGCTGTTGCCAGTGTTGCTACGCTGCTACGATTGTTGGCATTACTATGTGCCTTGCCTAATGCCAGCAAACACCAGTGTCACTGCTGTTGCCAGTGTTGCCACGCTGCTGCGATTGTTGGCATTACTATGTGCCTTGTCTAATGCCAGCAAACACCGGTGTCACTGCTGTTGCCAGTGTTGCCACGCTGCTACGATTGTTGGCATTACTATGTGCCGTGCCCAATGCCAGCAAACACCGGTGTCACTGCTGTTGCTAGTGTTGCCACGCTGCTACGATTGTTGGCATTACTATGTGCCGTGCCTAATGCCAGCAAACACCGGTGTCACTGCTGTTGCCAGTGTTGCCACGCTGCTGCGATTGTTGGCATTACTATGTGCCTTGTCTAATGCCAGCAAACACCGGTGTCACTGCTGTTGCCAGTGTTGCCACGCTGCTACGATTGTTGGCATTACTATGTGCCGTGCCCAATGCCAGCAAACACCGGTGTCACTGCTGTTGCCAGTGTTGCCACGCTGCTGCGATTGTTGGCATTACTATGTGCCTTGTCTAATGCCAGCAAACACCGGTGTCACTGCTGTTGCCAGTGTTGCCACGCTGCTACGATTGTTGGCATTACTATGTGCCGTGCCCAATGCCAGCAAACACCGGTGTCACTGCTGTTGCCAGTGTTGCCACGCTGCTGCGATTGTTGGCATTACTATGTGCCTTGTCTAATGCCAGCAAACACCGGTGTCACTGCTGTTGCCAGTGTTGCCACGCTGCTACGATTGTTGGCATTACTATGTGCCGTGCCCAATGCCAGCAAACACCGGTGTCACTGCTGTTGCCAGTGTTGCCACGCTGCTACGATTGTTGGCATTACTATGTGCCTTGCCTGATGCCAGCAAACACCGGTGTCACTGCTGTTGCTAGTGTTGCTACACTGCTACGATTGTTGGCATTACTATGTGCCTTGCCTAATGCCAGCAAACACCGGTGTCACTGCTGTTGCCAGTGTTGCCACGCTGCTGCGATTGTTGGCATTACTATGTGCCTTGCCTAATGCCAGCAAACACCGGTGTCACTGCTGTTGCTAGTGTTGCCACGCTGCTACGATTGTTGGCATTACTATGTGCCTTGCCTAATGCCAGCAAACACCGGTGTCACTGCTGTTGCTAGTGTTGCCACGCTGCTGCGATTGTTGGCATTACTATGTGCCTTGCCTAATGCCAGCAAACACCTGTGTCACTGCTGTTGCCAGTGTTGCCACGCTGCTGCGATTGTATCTGAGACGCCCTTGGCTTTGACGGAACTTTTTGTAAAAAGATTATTGCCATCCGAAAGAAAAGTCACTACAAAAGAAGCGGAAAGATATATTGTGAATATATTCCATCCGCCTTTCATCCCCAATACCGATAATTGGCAGACTTAACTCAATATCACATTCAAAGCGCGCTAAAAGTCAAGCCGCATCGACTTTTTAACCCACTCTCCTCTCGTCTGGCGTTCCAGGAAGCCAAGCGTAACCCCTGGCGACACAATAAACACAATAAGCAAGGGGTGAAGGAATAGCGAGATGAAATAAGACCTATCGGTTCTACATTCTAATATGATCACACCAGGATCGATTTTATTGCTCGCATACTCAGAACACGATAAACGAAGTGTATAAATGCTGGGTTTGAAGCTCGTATAGAACGCTGTGTTTCAAGCTCATAGCAAGCTGTGTTTCAAGCCCGTAGTACGCTGTGTTTCAAGCCCGTAGCACGCTGTGTTTCAAGCCCGTAGTACGCTGTGTTTCAAGCCCGTAGCACGCTGTGTTTCAAGCCCGTAGCACGCTGTGTTTCAAGCCCGTAGCACGCTGTGTTTCAAGCCAGTAGCACGCTGTGTTTCAAGCCCGTAACACGCTGTGTTTCAAGCCCGTAGCACGCTGGGTGCAAGGCGGACGGCTGGGAACGTGCGACGCGTTCGGTGGGACGTTGAAGCGCGTAGCACGCTGGGTGCGATGCGGACGGCTGGGAACGTGCGACGCATTCGTTGGGACGTTGAAGCGCGTAGCACGCTGGGTGCGAGGCGGACTGCTGGGAACGTGCGACGCGTTCGGTGGGACGTTAAAGCGCGTAGCACGCTGGGTGCGAGGCGGACGGCTGGGAACCTGCGACGCGTTCGGTGGGACGTTGAAGCGCGTAGCACGCTGGGTGCGAGGCGGACGGCTGGGAACGTGCAACGCGTTCGGTGGGAAGTTGAAGCGCGTAGCACGCTGGCTGCGAGGCGGACGGCTGGGAACGTGCGACGCGTTCGGTGGGACGTTGAAGCGCGTGGCATGCTGGGTGCGAGGCGGACGGCTTGGAACGTGCGACGCGTAATAATCTAATTAAATGTACCGTTCAAAATTTAAGTAGGTATGCAAAAGATGATCAAAACATTGCGAATCACAGCGGTCATCAAAGTTTGTCTGATGTCCGAGCGCCCTCCTTGATTGTCGTAAAATCGATGCCAATTACTTCCTCCCGCCGCCGCCGCCAGTTCTCCCTTTCAACCCCCAGCCCTGCAACCCCCAGCCTAGCAACGCGACGCTTCACCACCCCTGTGTCTATCGTGCTGGCAGTGGGGTGGGTGGGTGGTGGATGGGGCACAGAGGGCTGAGGATTAGGGGGTGTTAAACTAGCTACTAGATGCGATAACGACGCGCCTCGCCGATCAACCGCGCTCTCCTGCCGTCCTGGTGCCGGCAAATGCAACAATCAATGGCATTCCTTTGTCTTGAACAAGAGGCCAGGTTTCAATTGGACACACTCAACTAGGCAGGCGGCCGATAATTGATTGATTGGCTTTTATTGATGTTTAAACATCACTCATGGTGTGTATCGCTGAGTTGACGTTGGCTCGTAGCGTCGTCGATGTCGAAACACACTTCGTGAAGTAGAATCAGTTTATTGATATGAAAAGTCGGAAACACTCTATACGAAAGGATGTAAATGAAAATATAGAAAAAACACGTCTTGTCGTTGTCGTCGTCTGGAGTCAAGTCTCGTAAAAACAAAGTTTGTCGCAACAATCCACTCCCCCCGGGGACTTGGATTCTTCTTGCCCCCGGGGGAGTGGATCCCCACAGCTCCAATACGCTGGTTTATTGGCTGCTGGTGAATGACAGGCTGATGATGAAGCTAACCTAGCAGCTAGCAGCGAGCTGAGGGTGAATGACAGGCTGGTGATGAAGCTAACCTAGCAGCTAGCAGCGAGCTGAAGGTGAACGACAGGCTGATGATGAAGCTAACCTAGCAGCTAGCAGCGAGCTGAGAGTGAATGACAGGTTGATGATGAAGCTAACCTAGCAGCTAGCGGCGAGCTGAGAGTGAATGACAGGTTGATGATGAAGCTAACCTGGCAGCTAGCAGCGAGCTGAGGGTGAATGACAGGCTGGTGATGAAGCTAACCTAGCAGCTAGCAGCGAGCTGTGAGTGAATGACAGGTTGATGATGAAGCTAACCTAGCAGCTAGCAGCGAGCTGAGGGTGAATGACAGGTTGATGATGAAGCTAACCTAGCAGCTAGCAGCGAGCTGAGGGCGAATGACAGGCTGGTGATGAAGCTAACCTAGCAGCTAGCAGCGAGCTGAGGGTGAATGACAGGTTGATGATGAAGCTAACCTAGCAGCTAGCAGCGAGCTGAGGGTGAATGAAAGGTTGATGATGAAGCTAACCTAGCAGCTAGCAGCGAGCTGAGGGCGAATGACAGACTTACGATGAAACCGGCTTCTAACCACGCAACCTCCCAGCAGACTGTGTTTTGGTTCCCATGGTCACCCATTCAACTATGGACTCAGGCTCATGTAGCTTAACTTATATAACGTTCTGTTGTACGAACGGTTTCATATCGCTGCGGCGATCATGTAGCGAGCCGATCATGCCCGACCGAAGCCGAGGCGCTTTCCGAACACCCGCGTCGCTTCGGAAAACCTAATAAGCCAGCAAAGCGGCGAAGGGTCGGACGCGGTTGTCTATAATTCGATTTCACCGGCATCGCTGTCGGATTGCAGGTCAGCTTTTAATACGTCGTTGAATCAAAATTCCATCAAAATCCCGTCATGATACCCACTCGCTAAAGCCAGGCAGAGCAATACGGGTTGTGATTTCCCTGTCTTCCCTTGTTATTTAGAAGATCTAATTAATTTTTTTTCCAAACTGGTGGTACATCCAGAGGGTATCTGACGTCATTTTTGTCTGAGAGGAATTTAGGTCTATGATCAACAACTTTTAAACGTCATTATCGATAATTAGCCTGATGAATCGCCAGCCAAGATTATTGAGGTCGAGGGTCACGTTGAGGAGACTAAAATGTGCATTTTTGGGGGGATTAAATCAATCTGGATGTACGCTGACAATGACGAAGGCTTATAAGCGAGTTATAGATATCCACTAGCAACCATTTCGCTACCATGTCCAAAACCGAGACATTTTGATGCAAAGTGGCCTGAAATGACCACAATTTAAATCATAATCTTAGAAAGGAACGGCATACCAACATACCAAAGGCAACACGATACCAACATAATGCCAGCAAACACCGGTGTCACTACTGTTGCTCAACCTTATCAAGGCACTAATGCTGTCCACAGCGACACAAGGGTAGCTTCCCCTCACTCACAGCCAAACCATTCAACACAATTCAACCAAACTTTCCAAAGGTGTACAAACCTTCAACACGACTACTGCTGTACAAATTTCATTGCTCGATGCTACTTACTTCTCTTGTAAATGACTTCGTTGTTTTTGCTAACATTTTTTCAGTTTTTCTTCACGAAAACACAGGTCCGTCACAACCCTATCGAACCTCGAAGATTGTCCAGTCGGAAATAAGCGTAAACGCAAAGCGCAACAGTTAAAATCTCGGCGCAACTCAGAGAATCGGTGGTCTGCGTTGAGACTAACGTATAGATGAGACACGCATGCTGACGCACGCAGCGGGTTACGCACAGTGCGATGCTTCCCCTGCGACGGACCGCTAGCAACTGGCGCCGGGAGCAACGCACCACGCAGCCCCATGACGACGCGTTAGGGGTTGTTTTGGGGTAAGGGGGGGGTGGGCAGGGGGTGACACGCGCATTGATAGGCTCGCCGTGTACCTTTGTGTAGGGCTTATACCGTGTCTCACGCTCAGTTGTCAGCATAGTCCGTCTCACGCTCAGTTGTCAGCATAGTCCGTCTCACACTCATTTGTCAGCATAGTCCGTCTCACACTCAGTTGTCAGCATAGTCCGTCTCACGCTCAGTTGTCAGCATAGTCCGTCTCACGCTCAGTTGTCAGCATAGTCCGTCTCACACTCATTTGTCCGCATAGTCCGTCTCACGCTCAGTTGTCAGCATAGTCCGTCTCACGCTCAGTTGTCAGCATAGTCCGTCTCACACTCAGTTGTCAGCATAGTCCGTCTCACGCTCAGTTGTCAGCATAGTCCGTCTCACACTCAGTTGTCAGCATAGTCCGTCTCACACTCACTTGTCAGCATAGTCCGTCTCACGCTCAGTTGTCAGCATAGTCCGTCTCACGCTCAGTTGTCAGCATAGTCCGTCTCACACTCATTTGTCCGCATAGTCCGTCTCACGCTCAGTTGTCAGCATAGTCCGTCTCACACTCAGTTTTCAGCATAGTCCGTCTCACGCTCAGTTGTCAGCATAGTCCGTCTCACACTCAGTTTTCAGCATAGTCCGTCTCACGCTCAGTTGTCAGCATAGTCCGTCTCACACTCAGTTTTCAGCATAGTCCGTCTCACGCTCATTTGTCCGCATAGTCCGTCTCACGCTCAGTTGTCAGCATAGTCCGTCTCACACTCAGTTGTCAGCACAGTCCGTCTCACACTCAGTTGTCAGCATAGTCCGTCTCACACTCAGTTGTCAGCATAGTCCGCCTCACACTCAGTTGTCAGCATAGTCCGTCTCACACTCAGTTGTCAGCATAGTCCGTCTCACACTCAGTTGTCAGCATAGTCCGTCTCACGCTCAGTTGTCAGCATAGTCCGTCTCACACTCAGTTGTCAGCATAGTCCGTCTCACACTCAGTTGTCAGCATAGTCCGTCTCACACTAAGTTGTCAGCATAGTCCGTCTCACACTCAGTTGTCAGCATAGTCCGTCACACACTCAGTTGTCGGCATAGTCCGTCTCACACTCAGTTGTCAGCATAGTCCGTCTCACTCTCAGTTGTCAGCATAGTCCGTCTCACACTCAGTTGTCAGCATAGTCCGTCTCACACTCAGTTGTCAGCATAGTCCGTCTCACACTCAGTTTTCAGCATAGTCCGTCTCACGCTCAGTTGTCAGCATAGTCCGTCACACACTCAGTTGTCGGCATAGTCCGTCTCACACTCAGTTGTCAGCATAGTCCGTCTCACACTCAGTTGTCAGCATAGTCCGTCTCACACTCAGTTGTCAGCATAGTCCGTCTCACGCTCAGTTGTCAGCATAGTCCGTCTCACACTCAGTTGTCAGCACAGTCCGTCTCACGCTCAGTTGTCAGCATAGTCCGTCTCACACTCAGTTGTCAGCATAGTCCGTCTCACACTCAGTTGTCAGCATAGTCCGCCTCACACTCAGTTGTCAGCATAGTCCGTCTCACACTCAGTTGTCAGCATAGTCCGTCTCACACTCAGTTGTCAGCATAGTCCGTCTCACGCTCAGTTGTCAGCATAGTCCGTCTCACACTCACTTGTCAGCATAGTCCGTCTCACGCTCAGTTGTCAGCATAGTCCGTCTCACACTCAGTTGTCAGCATAGTCCGTCTCACGCTCAGTTGTCAGCATAGTCCGTCTCACACTCAGTTGTCAGCATAGTCCGTCTCACGCTCAGTTGTCAGCATAGTCCGTCTCACACTCAGTTGTCAGCATAGTCCGCCTCACACTCAGTTGTCAGCATAGTCCGTCTCACACTCAGTTGTCAGCATAGTCCGTCTCACGCTCAGTTGTCAGCATAGTCCGTCTCACACTCACTTGTCAGCATAGTCCGTCTCACGCTCAGTTGTCAGCATAGTCCGTCTCACGCTCAGTTGTCAGCATAGTCCGTCTCACACTCAGTTGTCAGTATAGTCCGTCTCACACTCAGTTGTCAGCATAGTCCGTCTCACACTCAGTTGTCAGCATAGTCCGTCTCACACTCAGTTTTCAGCATAGTCCGTCTCACGCTCAGTTGTCAGCATAGTCCGTCTCACACTCAGTTGTCAGCATAGTCCGTCTCACACTCAGTTGTCAGCATAGTCCGTCTCACGCTCAGTTGTCAGCATAGTCCGTCTCACACTCAGTTTTCAGCATAGTCCGTCTCACACTCAGTTGTCAGCATAGTCCGTCTCACACTCAGTTGTCAGCATAGTCCGTCTCACGCTCAGTTGTCAGCATAGTCCGTCTCACACTCAGTTGTCAGCATAGTCCGTCTCACACTCAGTTGTCAGCATAGTCCGTCTCACACTCAGTTGTCAGCATAGTCCGTCTCACACTCAGTTGTCAGCATGGTCCGTCTCACACTCAGTTGTCAGCATAGTCCGTCTCACACTCAGTTGTCAGCATAGTCCGTCTCACACTCAGTTGTCAGCATGGTCCGTCTCACACTCAGTTGTCAGCATAGTCCGTCTCACACTCAGTTGTCAGCATAGTCCGTCTCACACTCAGTTGTCAGCATAGTCCGTCTCACACTCAGTTGTCAGCATGGTCCGTCTCACACTCAGTTGTCAGCATAGTCCGTCTCACACTCAGTTGTCAGCATGGTCCGTCTCACACTCAGTTGTCAGCATAGTCCGTCTCACACTCAGTTGTCAGCATGGTTCGTCTCACACTCAGTTGTCAGCATAGTCCGTCTCACACTCAGTTGTCAGCATGGTCCGTCTCACACTCAGTTGTCAGCATAGTCCGTCTCACACTCAGTTGTCAGCATAGTCTGTCTCACACTCAGTTGTCAGCATGGTCCGTCTCACACTCAGTTGTCAGCATAGTCCGTCTCACACTCAGTAGCATAGACGTGAAGTTAAAGTTGTGTCGACAGCCCGTTTTCTGATGGTCGGTTAGTGCTTGTGTTTTTTGTTGTAATTCGAATGTTAATATTTGATTGCAATTAATTCCGGAGAAACGGCATGCCGGCGTTTGACTTACAGAAAGCGTTTGATGTAATTCAGTAGATGTGTGTTGAAATTTGCAAACAATTGCGTGGTTAGACTTTCATTTCCCCCCTAAACCTTCGTCCAAGTTATAAGTTTTTTCTTCAATTTGATATAATTTGAATCTCTCAACTACGTCGTCCGATTCGTGGACGAATCTCGTATCGCCTTCCGCCACCAGTCTGTATTTCATTCGCAGATTTAATTACGAATAAGTGTAATCAACGAAAACAAAGCGGCTGGGAATTTAGAATCGCAGTTGACCGTTGCCGGTTTCAATTGAAATCGAGCAAACAATGCAGCTATCTTAGCAGCACAGCTTTGCGTTCGCCCGTCGAAAGTCCGGCGCATTCTATAATAATGCCTCATACTCGATAAAGCTCCATAGAAATCCACACAGCCAATTCTTCAATACAATTAGAATTGTTTATGTTTTTGGATGCGTAGGTCGGTTTCAGATGTAAATAAACATCCATCTGCTAAGAGCTCAGTTGACTTTCTATGACCTGCAATTTATTTATATTGATATCTGCGAACGCAGCAATTACAGAAGACACTTCGCGGTATGAAACGAAATTTCCTGTATTTAACCTCAACAGAAATATAATTCAAATGTCCATGAATCATGATGACATAGTGAAAATCATGTCTACTCACCAATGATAACAATGATCAAATGCTGCATTCGGGCGTTGACACATTCTTCCGACGAGTTCACATTTATTTAACATCACTGTGAGAATGTAAAACCTTCAATTTATAAGGGGAAAAAAGATATCTACCCATACACACTATTATCGAAGAGAATTGCTAATGTATCACTGTGAAATCAATCTCAGATTCGTACATAACCCTAATTATGAAGAAAACAATCGCCAACACATCGCACACCTAGAGTCTATATTATATCTGAAATTTAACTTCGCTTGTTTATCTGCCTGAAGGAGAAACATTTAATTCACGCGTACTTTAATTATCCGCACTGTGTTTGCCAGGGTACTGTGACCCACGTTGCGAGCGTCGCTGACTTGCCTGCTCGAGCAACATTCCTGCACTGACTAGCTTACTGACACCAGCTGCTGGCTGAGGGAGGTCCATGTGACAGCTCACAGCGACCACGTACCCGTTATCGTGTCATTCCCCTTTCTTTACTAGGGTTTCGCGAGCGCTGATTTTATTATTGTTTTTCGTGAGCGATGATTGAATGATGCTGATTGTATCTTCAAGATTCTATAGGTTGGCCTGAATTTATTTAATAGGAAAGCTGGAAAAAAAGTTGAAGAAGAAAAATAATTTTTTTTTTTTGAAGAGAAACACTGAACATAAAACAACGAAATTTGTACACCGTCATCGTGTTCTAAGGTTTAACATATCTGGAAAATTTGGTTGAAATATATCAAACGGTTTTGCCTCTAGAGTGATAAACGTGAATTGAAAAAGCTGATAGGTTTCGTTTAAACATATTTAAAATAGAAGTTGTATCAACAATCCACCTGATAGCACGACATCTTCAATAAAGACTTACGTTACACCTGCATGTTCGAAAATTGTTCCTTCTCAATTACATTTTAAAGTATTAATTAAGTATTGAAATACTGAAATGTATTCCGTGCCAATTGAAAGTACCTATACTTCTCGTTAAAACAGATTCTAAAAGACATTTATCTATCTACAGAGGCGAAGCAACAGCAATTTTATTGGATGAGCGAGCGAAGCGAGCGAAATCCTTCAATTTCACAACATAGGGGAAAAAAAAGCATTTGGATTTATGTTTTTTTTTTTGTTTGTAACAAAAACGAGCAGCCCTACTTAAAGGTCACGGATCGTTACGAAATTTGGCAAAAACGTTCGTGGTGACTCAGCGAGGTGCTGTATGGTTTTTGAGCAAAATCTGTTCAGCCGTTTCATTTTTATGAGCAAAAACCCGTAAATTTTTCAGTTTTTTGGTACTAGCTTCGTAACTAATTAACCGATCCGCACCAAATTTGGATTGAATATATTTGATAACAAGTTAAACAAATTGCTATAGTTTCAGATTCGTGCATGAAGTATTCTGCCAATCAGAAAAATAAAATGACTTAATAAGAAATAATAATAATAAAAATACTTGATCATTAAAGCACTGTTTTCAACAATATGATTTTCAAATGTTTTCCGTTTGAATTTCTCCTCGGAGATTACGGCTCGCTCATCCTGCAACGAGTGTTCTACTAATCGTTTACCTAGTGGTGTTCCAACACACAAGGGAACAACAATACTAATCAAAACCAATTCACAATCAAATCCAAGCGAGGCACGGGCTTCACCGCAAAGTTCAAAGCATTCCCGACAAATTAATTAGCATTTGGAATTCATAAGCAAAAGCAATTGAGCAATGTCAGCGTCTATTGGATTCTGGGCTTGTTTTGATTGTGGTTTTCAGTGTGCTTTGTGACATCGACAAAGCCGTGGAATTTTGTGACGTTTGACTTCGACATGACGTCAGATTCCAGCTTTACTTCGATTGTTATTTCAGTAAAGGAGGAGAAAATGACTGTGATTTTCAAGTGACATTCAAGAAAGGCCAAATATCTCACCTGGCTGTGGATTGCAGTGGCGTTTTCTAGCGCGGCCAACGTTTCGGTGCTTAGGTGGTGCTACGGTAGCACATGTGTTACAAGGATAAGGAAACCCCGGTTTTCACTAGCAGCGCCGTAATACCAGCCTGTTGGTCGCGCTAGGTAAGGGCCCAGGAAACTCTGCAGGAAATAGCGTTGTTGAGCTTAGAAATTGTCGGCGTGGGGTGAAGTTAAAGCAGCACAGCCATCTAGGTACAACGTAAAACAAATTAACGTTACATTTAGGGGGCTTTGTTTCGCACAAATGCTCGATCTCAAGTTTGAACGTACAATTTTGACAAATGGAAAATTTCAATGAAATCGGGTGACGAAGCGCTAGTGGTGAAACTGACCCCATATTCACTAAATTTTTCAAGTCTTAATTCTGCAGAATTGGGAAAATTTTGGCTTTTACTTCCAAAATGAAGTACAGGAAACATTATGTCGAAATAGAATTAGAATTAAGTAGAATTAAAAACTGAACAAGTAAATGAATTAGGAATGGCAGACTAGCTATGTATGTGACGTTATCATCCGTAAAAGATGCTCTTTTATATGTCAGCTGTCAGTTGACGCTTGAGATTGAGCATCAGTGGCAAACAAAGCCCCCTCGATATTACTTGAGATAACGTAAGTAACGTTGTGTTAACCTAGATGGCTGTGCTGCTTTAACTTCACCCCACGCTGACGATTCTGAGCTCAACAACGCCATTTCAGAAATAGTATCCTAAATTCGACAGCATAGCCAAATAATTTTAATGCCAATACCTTCGCATAATTTCTGATTGACCCATTATCTGCCCCCCAGATGTTCGCCTGCCTTCAACCAGCGCCATCCGAAAGCTGCACGGGCTGCCACGCAACAGGCATCCCGCTCACCGCCGCCATCGCCGGCAATCTGCAGCAGTTCCCGAGCCCGCACCCTAGAAGGCGGTTCCTGGTCGACGTCACAAAGCTGCCCTCAGACTCCGTCTACTATCTACACGACCCGGACGCCGAATACTATTCGCACGAAGCGAGCTGTTCGCACGAGACCGGCTCTACGCACGAAGCGAGCTGTTCGCACGACACCGGCTATACGCACGAGGCAAGCTATTCGCACGACCAAGTCTCTTTGCACGATGACAACGATTATTCGCACTTGAATCCCGATCCGCAAGGCGTGCCCGTCGCCCGTGCAGCGCACGACGCACGCTATATACATGACGATGATGAGGAAGACTCGTCTGAGGACGTTGGCTATCCGCACCTCGACGACGACGAATCGCCCGACTCTGGCTACGCGCACGACGATTTCTATGCGCACGGTGTTGAGGTAAGCGTGGCTGGCTATTCGCACGACGGGGTTGGTGACGTCGCCGTCGGGTGTTTTTCTGGGTTGAGGAACGGGGGTTTTTTCGCGTTGTTTCGGGATTTGATTCGGCTGCCTAAGCAGATGAAGCTCTTTGCGTAAAGCTCTTGTAAAGCCCCTTTTACACGGTCACGTGTTTCGTCAAACCCTTGTACAGCAGTCTTGTATACAACCGCCTATGAACGTGTAAACAGTCCATTGTATGGCAGTCGGTACACCCTGATATAAGCTCCTTGCGTCACACTACAGCCTTGTATGGCAGTCACACTACAGCCTTGTATGGCAGTCCGTCACACTACAGCCTTGTATGGCAGTCACACTACAGCCTTGTATGGCAGTCCATCACAGCTTTCTATGGCAGACTTCCCAAAAGCTTTTCTGCTAGCCTAGGCGCTTATTTCCATCAAATCTTGTCTGAAATGCAGCCAATCAGAGATCAGAGATTGTGTGACGTCTGTAGTGTAAATTATATTAACAGTATTTTAACTTATCTTTATATCTTCGGCACCATTGTCGTCAATCGGATTCATTTTTAAGTTTTTCTTTAATATGACATCGAAATGCCAACCTCATCTGACGTCTCACAAAAGTAGATTAAAAATCGAGTTCAGTTGTTTTCTCGAATGCCATCTGATACCACTTCTATACAATGATCATTGTGCCGTGTAAAAGGTCGTCAAAATCTCTATAAAATCAATGGCACAAAACCTTGTATACAATGTTAATATTACGGACTGCTAGACAAGGGTTTGACGAAACATGTGACCGTGTTGAAACAAGCTGAAGTTGGGCAACATGATTTCTGTTGGATGTCTCGGTTGGTTCAACGAAGGAGATGTAACTTTACAGAAAAACTATTTAACTTGGAGTTGATTCTATAACCATTCTTCATTTATTTATTCGTTGCATGTCCTTTATTGTTCGTTTCTAAAAGAGAAAAAATAAGAATGATATGTTTTGGGTGGGGTTACAAGTCCTTGCTAAGCAAGGCAAGCCCTTGGGAATCTTTGCTTTGCTTGAGACCGTCGAAAAAGCAGGCAGCACGGCTTTGCGAAACGTTGGAAAAAGCTTGGGTTTTGGGAGATAAGCATTTAACAGCACGACCACGACTTAATACTTTTTCTAAAAAATAACGTACTTAAGTCAAGAGAGCAAGGATATAAACTGTATTTTTTGCTGTTTAAATGCACTTTGATTGTTATTTGTTAATTTCTCAACCCCCTATCCCTCCCCTCACCTATTCCATTAAATCAAAATTCTATCAAAATGACGTCATGATATCTACTCGCTAAAGCCAGGCAGAGCAATTTGGGTTGTGATTTCCTATCATTGTGTTATATGCTGTTCGGGAGTCGTACGGGCGATAAATAAATACTAGCAAACGATAGTTAAATGTTCGATGGTTAATTTAATGAAAATACTACACACGGATGGTTGCGTTTAACGATGAGTAAAAACGATTACAATACTATGAATGAAACAATAAGGTAACGGCGTGGCTTGATGCAAGAGAACAGGAGAACAAGAGTGCACGGTTCGAGAGCGAGAGACGGAATGATCGGGTGAGTTGAGAACAGGAAGTAGAGTCAAGTGAGGAACTGGGGAACTAGGAAGTACAAGGGTAGTCAAGATTGTAACTATGGGGCGGAAGCGGGGGTGTGACGTAGGGGTTTGAAGGTAGCCGCTAACACTATCATCATACAAAGATTTTTTTTTACAAACTGGTAGTACGTTCAGTGGGTATCTGACGTCACTTTTGAGTGAGTGGAATAGGTCTATTGGGTCACGAGCTATTTTGTTACCATTTTATCAAACAGATTGGTTAGAAGCTTTATCGCATTTTTTTTTACTTTGCTGCTGCAAAAACCTAAAAATGACTTAAAATAAATGTTCTATGTTCAAGAAATATCTGGCTGTACTTGCTGTTTCAATGTTGAATGTTGTCAAGTTGAGATATGGCTTTCGAAGCACAGAAAAGTTTGTGTTATATTCACGTGAATTGCTGGGCTTGTTTCAGATTTTAAGTTTCATAATCGACCGGGTTTAGAAGATTGAAGAGTATAAATTTTAACAATGGTTCTACATCAAATATCTCACCAGGCTGTAGGATGCAGGAAACTCTTTGCGAAATCGAGGTTAAGTTAAAGTAAGCAAGTGCAGTTATCATCCCGCAAAGATACTCTTTTATCTGTCAGCTGTGAGTTGACGCTTGAGATTGAGCATCAGTGGCAAACAAAGCCCCCTCGATATTACGTGAGATGACGTAAGTAACGTTGTGTTAACTTGTACCTAGATGATATTTCGGCAGAGTGTCCTGCATCCTAAATCCTGGTAAGATATTTGCTATAGAAGTTCACTCGTTCCTATATTTCCAGGATCAAAATATTTCCTATTCATTTATGGGTCCACGTAGTCGCTGTAATTAAAGGTAGAGGAAAATCCTGTCTTTTTCTTAAACAATGTTCAAGAGTTGGGATTTTAATGTGGAACCAAAGAAATGTAAAAAAAAACCGGCATGCCAAATGTAAGACAAAATATCTGTACTCCCTTTGTCAATTAATCAATTAATGGAAAAATATCTCCAGATGTCGTGACTTTAGACAACTTGTCAATCAGATAAATAATCAATATCAAAATTATGAAATATATGTGTTAAAACAATAAACTAGGCTATGCGAACACTCATATAATCGTGTTGTGGATGAGCGTAATATTTACGCTCACCCACAACGCGATTATATTGCGCGTGCGCATAGCCTAGAGGCTTTTATGATCAATTTATAATGTTCGGCGTTAATTTAGCTGCTTTCTCAATGACATTGAATATTTCAAAACGTAAAAATCGATTTAAAGAAAAACTATTCAATTGATTTAGTTCAAATTAACACAGTATCTTCTTTTTACGTTTTTTAATGCACACAGTAAATTTTGTCAAATTCGGTTGAAGATAAAGTTGATTTAGTTGGAAAAAACTGCAAAATCGCTAAAAAAGCGTCATAAAAGCGCTATTTCCAAGAAAAGCGCTAAACATAAAACAATGAAATTTGTACACAAACATTAAATCGTGGGGGCCAACATATCTGGAAAGTTTCGTCAAATTATATTGAGATCCTTGGCCTCTAGAGTGGAAAACGTGTTTTGGAAAAACTGAAAAATTTCGTAAAAACTTAATAACATAAAATTTACTCGTCCGAATTGCTTCAAAAACGTGGCAGATCTAAGTTCAGAGAAAACGAAGGTCCACCGAAATTTTCATCAAAATCCGTTTTGGCGTTTGGCCGGAATCGTGCGAACAAACACACAAAAAAAAAAAAAAAAAAAAAAAAAAAAAAAAAAAAAAAAAAACATTCCGGATTTTTTTAGCAGTAAAGTGTAATTGAAGATTTCGCTTCACTCGCTACGCTCGTTACGCTCATCAATAATTAATGTTGAAATGTGTTTGTTGTACATCAAAAATATATAAGAAAATAATATATTGTAAAATGTTGAATGTTCAAAGTTTATGCACACTATTGATATCGTAATTACTCAATAATGTTAATGTGTGTTCATTGGAATGCCTGTATGTGAGTGTAGAAATAAATTCTTAGATTGTTCAAGTGTAGTGTAAAGTAAATGGCATAATATATGGATAAAGTAGGTACGTTGTTACAGGAGTTCTAGTAAGACATTGTATGAAAAATGTTATGGGTATTCTTTCCCATCTGCAGTGCAATTCTCTTTATAAAGTGCAATGACCTATTTTACTGTGTTTCACGTCCATACACAGTAAAAAAGCAGAATTGGAAGAAGCAAAAAAAAAGAATACACTTTAGTAATGTGTCTGGCTTTATAAAATTGTTTGGATCTTATTTTCAACGTGTGGTTCGAGTTTAGGTAAATAAGAGATGACAGATAGCTGGACTTGTTTACAAGAATATTATATTATAATAATATAATTGTCGTCAAATAATCACCTGAATTATTTGACATTGTATAATAGTCGGAATGTGTCAATGATTAAGTAAATAAATATACGATTGATGTTGATAAGGTAGAGGTAGTTATTAGGTGTACCTCTCTTAAGTCTTAATTCCAATTCCGAAGCGAGCAGAAAGAACAGCGCAATTTACTCACAGCAACGTCTCGCCGCAGTGTTTCAAACTCGCCGCTGAATCTCGGTTCGATATTCCGCACTTTTTGACGTTTACTACTAGCGCTTCACTGGAAGGAAACATCTGGAAACATGCGTCGAGTTCCAGGCTCTGCTTCGAGCAACAATAATATCTTTGGCCTCGAGCATCTTGCTTGCCGGAATCGTAGTCCCAAGTCCAAATCATGAGTGTCTCAAATTACTATTTGCACAGTGGCGGCCCGAGCGAGCATGAACTTGCTGTCGCTGCTCTACTTTTACAAAGGTAAGGCGTTAATTCCTTTGTTACCCAATCGCGAAAATCAAAATAACGCACCCATTTACTGTCATTGAATTTGGAGTTCCAAATTCAATGCTATCATTATGATTATTGAATTGAAAGTTGAAACTTTCTGTCTCTTCATCAGATTTATAACATATGCCCTGGATTATCTATAGTGTTGCTCCATAGCAAGTCATTTGCATAGCCATCCATGCACATCTTAGTATAATTGAATTTGGAGCATTGGATTCAATTCTAGCAAGATACTACTAAAGTATCTAGACATTTTTTTAGAAGCTAGAAGCTAGAAGCTGCTAGACATGCTAGTTTAGCTTCTGCAATTGTGGTTTTGATTCGATTTCATTCCAGAGAATCCACGGGATCAATGCGGAGATTGGCAAAAGGATATCATGCGGATGGCTACTACGCCCGATGTCATCAGGTGTCTGCTCAGCGGTAGACAAGTTAGTAAGCAAAACAGAGGCCAGTATATACCAAATCTTTGACCAATAAATTGTTATTTTATGATTTAAAAAACGCAGTTGTAGTTGTAGCAACGAATAGTTCCAGTGCTATCGGAGTTATCCGGTCATGTCTAGCACCAGGGGGCAAACGATAGTGGGTGAAGGCATCCCCTGCTGCTTGATTCACACAAAAGGCGAAAGGGAAGAGAGCTCTCAGCAACATCCTGTCAAGATACTGTATACCAAGTGGTGCTGCCAATTATACACTAGAAAACTAAAATCAATGCTCCTCTTAACTAAGTCCAGATATTTGAAGCGTTTTTCAGCTAGGTACGTAGTAAAAATTCCTTGTGATTTCTAACTCAACCACTAAAGATCAATCCAAGATAGTTGTAGGGAAAACTTATTGCAGAAGCTAAAGTTCATAAAATGATTGCTCTTTAGTGAAATTAGTTGACTTCATCACTCAGTCACCCTCTTTGGTCAATTGACCTATCCTTTCCAGTATACCAACAGATATTGTTGTGTGGTTTTGATTCTGTCGTTTAGCGCTTTCCAATCTGTTTCTAATCTCATTACTTTCTCAAACCCAGTTTAATAGTTGTGCTGAAGAATGCTTCTAATCTCCCCCTACGTTATTTCAGCCGGAGTTTTGGCGGCCGATGATTTGACGACCCTGGTACATCATAGCTGCCGATTTGCTGCCGATGGAGATTTCAGATTTTCTGGAATTCGAGCCGCCACATGACGAGGTACCAATCAATCAAAACGGCTTAGCGACAGATTTCGGAAGGATTGTAGAGTTGTTACCTACCGAAATGTTTTCGCGTCGACATTTGCAAGGCTGTGTTGTCGTGTCAATAAAAAACGCTGCCGCAGTTTTCACCGATCCCAATCGGAACCCAGGCCTGGTAACTTGTTAGTTTCGTAAGAATAGCCGAACGGTTAAAGATTGGTTCTCTGTTGTTGGACAAAACGACGTTGGCATCTGAATGGAAATCCTCAAAACTTTCCAACGGTTTGATGGGGGTTTATTGGTGGAAGCAAATAGGTGTACATATTTTACATAGTAGTATGTAATTCCTGCTTTTTGATAAAGAGAAATGTTCGGATAAAATATAAGTTGACTGTTTTGGTGGATAGTGGGACTGTCGCATTATTTACTCGTCAGAAAACATTAAAAGTTCATAAAAAATACTAGAAATGTGCTACTTCAAATGATGAGCCAAAAAAATGTCCATATTATAAACCACATATACCAAAAAATTCATCCGTTCAGATACCCACTGGACGTGCTACCAGTTTGGAAAAAAATATTAATTATCTCTGCTAAATAACAAAGGAAGACAGGGAAATCACAACCCAAATTGCTTTATCTGGCTTTAGCGAGTGGGTATCATGGCTTCATTTTGATAAAAGTTTTATTGAATGGAATAGGTGTACTCTCTTTTCAATAAAAGGAGGTAAATTTAGTAATGAAATTAGTAAAAAAATTAAGCCATTCTGCACATTTAAAAAAACTAAAAAGGACTGTACAGAACTGGAAGGTTGATTGAAAAGAGCAAGGTTCATTGGGGAAAATGGGCATGAGTTTTAGTAGGACATGAAAACGGAAGGAATGAGAAAGATAAGAATTTTAGAAAAGGGCACAGCGAGGAATGTAATCTATTATGACTTATGAGTACGTTGAGAGATGTTGGAAAGTGTGACGAAATTAAAAGAAGGGAGGTGAATGGGATCGGACCGAAGGTAGAGACTCGGACAATATGACATGTGAACGTACTTATCTGATTGATCAATAAATAAATAGATACATAAACCAATAAGTCACAATATTATTTATTTCTTCATGAATAAGAAACATTGTGCAAAAAAAATGTTTTAGCATTGCTTTCACCATGTATGAAAAAACTGTAATATTTTAAATTTAAAAACAACAAATGAAAAATGAAACATCACACCTTGCGCGACGCGTGCTTCCAGAACTGGGAATCTTCGATCTTGTCTGCAGGAGGCATCTTGACCGGAGGATTCACCAGCTGTCCGTGCTTGGTGGCGATGTCTACTGCCTGCGAGCAGAGAAACGTGCCCCACGGTTGTTGCTGGCGATTCCAACCTCTACATGTAAATACTCGTCGCAACTACTCGTTGCAAGTACTCGTCGCAAGTACTCGTCGCAGGTACGGTAGACAATGATTATTATCAACGAAATATCAATTCAAAAATTTACATCCGTACCGGGATTCGAATCCGGGTCTTTGCCTGTCCGGGGCACTGCACTTATCCATTATGCTACACGGACAACCAACTTTGGAATCGATATTAAGTTTATTTGAGATGTTGGGCTCCATGGAGATAGATTCAGGACTAAGAATCTATACGAATCTATGAATCTCTCTGCCGGACCTGGATTAGAATCCCAGTACCGATAAAAATTTTAGAATTGATATTTTGTTATTAATAGTCAGTGCCTGCCAGTTTTTGCTGGCGATTCGAACCACTACATGCAAATACTCGGTGCACGGCGCTAGCTGGTTATTGAAGGGTGTAGAGAATCTTCAATTAATGCTGCCTGCTTCACCAACAATCTTAACTCAAGTCTTGAGCTTAGACTACTGCACTCAATTACCAAGTCAAATAGTCTTAAACTGAACCAATTGGAATGTTGGAAACACGAAATCTCGTGAGTTACGCAACATCGCAGCTGAGTCAGGTGTTTGATGGGTGACCATCATGCACACGATCAGTTCTGTTCGGGAGAGAGGTCGGAGGGTTTGAAGTTAGTACGACAACTTCACTCGCCTTGCTTATCAACCTCTCGACAGCATGGATTAGCGGAGGAATCCTGTCGTTCGAGTTGCACCGTCCTTCGGAAGGGACGTAAAGCCGGTGGTCCCCTCGGTGCTTTTCGACAGGAGTAGCCTATGTGCCGGCACCGGGTTTCCCTCCTCCCTTCTAGCCATAGGTTAGGTTCATCATCGCCCTTTCATTCACCGACGCCGTTAGACCAGTGCCAAATGGCCAGTTGTCATACCAGTGCGTCGTTAAACACCAACAATCAATCTGATGGCCGATATCATGGCTGGAAGCCGGCTCGGTGCTTTTCGACAGGAGTAGGCTACGTGCCGTAACACAAATCCCAGCTTTCTTACCTTGCGTCGCGCCGCCCCCAGCTGCGTCAAGCCTTGGCTCCCGTCACGCAGTCCTACGCCCTCCGTCTTCTCCCTCCGCGCCACCCTGCGGCGCTTGACCCTCTTCTTCGGCACCCCGTTGGTGCCCTTCGCGCAACGGTTCAACGTCGAGGTCGACGCCCTGCTGCCGTCCAACGCGTCCGGCCAAATCCGGCGTCCGTACAACCCAAGCAGCCTGCCCGAGTCGAGCTTCTTCTCGACGTCGACGTGCGCCTGTAGCAAAGTTACAAATAGATATTACTCTACTCTACAACATTCTTAAATATACTCTATACTAGCAGCAAGTATCATTTCATTCTGCTGATTACAGGATACCGAAGCATGCAACTGCTGACAATTCTGTTCCCACAATCCTCGTATTAAACTTTACACCTGTCCTGTGACTTGACGCCAGCAGAGAGGCATAGCTACAACACAATAGAATCAATTCAGCTTTTATCTAGATCAGAATTAATCTAACATTCATCTAGGCCAGTCGTCTACATTTTTGATTGATTGATTATTGGTGTTTATCGACGCACGGTTTTGACAACTGGCTCTGTGACGCTGGTCTAACGGCGTCGGTGAATGAAAGGGTGATGATGAACCTAACCTATGGCTAGAAGGGAGGAGGGAAACCCGGTGCCGGCACGTAGCCTACTCCTGTCGAAAAGCACCGAGGGGACCACCGGCTTTACGTCCCTTCCGAAGGACGGTACGACTCAAACAACAGGATTCCTCCGCTAATCCGTACTGTCGAGAGGTTGACAAGCTAGGCGAGTGAAGTTGTCGTACTAACTTCAAACCCTCCGACCTCTCTCCCGAACAGAACTGATCCTGTCATCTATATTGTTGTATTTGAATAACTAATAATCAATAAAACCTAAATCAATGTACCATTCAACAACCGTAACCACCATTATTAGATAGATCCAGTAACAGGTAAGCCTAATCTACGCCTAAGCCCCGTTAACGGTGCTCCCCGAACGGACCTTGTCGTCCGCAAGGCCGCCCGCTGGTCGCTGCGCCGTCGGCGTCGTCTCTACGAACGGCACGTCGCCATCTGACGAAAACGTCCGGTCCTCGGACTCGGTGGTCGACGTCTGGTCCCGGGCGTCCTCGTCCCTCTCAGCTTCCGTCTCGGCGATGATCTTCAACACGAGCTGGCGGACAGTCTCGTCCTGGTCCCTCTCTTTGCTGGCTTCCTGCAGCACTCGCTTTTCCTCGCGTTCCCGCGCACGCGCCTTCTGGAGCCGTGCGCGAGTCAGCGCTGCCTCCAGCCTGTTGTCAGATTGTTCTCGGGCGGACGGCATGTCCGCGCTGGAAGAATGACGGCTCGGAAACGGCATGCCGGTAGCGGCTTCGTCGCCGACACTGTCTTCAAGTTCCATGTCGCCCGGCACGCGGGACAGAGAGGGCGCGGCAATCGATCGCTGCACCGGCGGTTGTTCTTCGGCCATGAATCGTTCCGCGGCGTCCATCGCGTTGGCGACGCAAACCTTCCCGCCCGTCTTCGCCGGCGGCTTCTCGGACAGCTGGTTGCGTATCGCCTCGATCTGCGCGCGCAGCTCCGTCTGTTGCGCGGCCAGGCACTGGACCTGCGCGTCGAGCTGCTGCCGGTGCTTCTGCTTGCGCAGGCAGGGCTTCGTAGACGCTGTCGGTGCGTCGGCCGGCGCTTTTTCCTTCGCCGTGTCGATCTTTGGAGTTGATGTCGTTTTTGTTTTCTTGTCGGCGGCGGTGGTTTTTGGTGGTTTCGTTGTCTTCGGTTTCTTTGGTTTCTTTGTCGGCTTCGTGGCGGCGCTGGCGGTGGTCGTCTCTTTGCCGACGCTGCTGGCGGTGGCCGTGGAGGTCGCTGGCGGTGATGCGGCAGAAGCCGGCTTGGGGACGCCGCCACCATGCCCTTGTGTCTCGCCCGGTTTGTCTGTTTTCGGTACAAAACTTTGGTCTGCATTAAATGCAGCGTTGTTCGGTTTTGGTGGTTGGATGGGTGCGACCGTCATCCGGCCTGACACCGGTGCGCGGCTGTCTGCGCACAGCACTCGATTATCTGCGCATGGTGGGCGGTTGTCTGCGCATGGCGCGCGGTATCCAACTCCCTGGGTGGGGCACAGCGGCACCGCGGTTTGGGGGGGACACACGCGCGCAGCTGGCACCTGCCGTGCGGCTTGGACGGGCAGCAACGGCGGCTGCGGGAGAAATGCGGGCGGTTGTCATCTGACTGTGTTGCCCTCTCCTTTCCGAGCAACTGGTTGGTCGACAAATGGCAAGGCACTTTGGTAATATCGCAAGGCCGCATTAATATGGTCATCAATTGTCTAATGAATATTTCTTGCAATTTTTTGTGTATATTGCAATTGGTACAAGCTTTGCCCAAGCATAATGCTAGGTTGGGATACCTTTGAGCAAGGCTTGGTTAGGATACCATCAAACAAGGCTAGGTTGGGATACCTTTGAGCAAGGTTTGGTTGGGATACCTTCGAGCAAGGTTTGGTTAGGATACCTTCAAACAAGGCTAGGTAAGGATACCTTTGAGCAAGGCTAGGTTGGGATACCTTCGAGCAAGGCTAGGTTGGGATACCTTCGAGCAAGGCTAGGTTGGGATACCTTTGAGCAAGGCTAGGTTGGGATACCTTCGAGCAAGGCTAGGTTGGGATACCTTCGAGCAAGGCTAGGTTGGGATACCTTTGAGCAAGGCTAGGTTGGGATACCTTCGAGCAAGGCTAGGTTGGGATACCTGCGAGCAAGGTTAGGTTGGGACACCTTCAAGCAAGGCTAGGTTAGGATACCTTCGAGCAAGGCTAGGTTGGGATACCTTCGAGCAAGGCTAGGTAAGGATACCTTGGAGCAAGGCTAGGTTGGGATACCTTTGAGCAAGGCTAGGTAAGGATACCTTCGAGCAAGGCTAGTTTGGGATACCTTTCAGCAAGGCTAGGTTGGGATACCTTCGAGCAAGGCTAGGTTGGGATACCTTTCAGCAAGGCTAGGTTGGGATACCTTCAAGCAAGGCTAGCTTTGGACACGAACCTGTGCACGCGTCCTTGGTGCCCTCGCCGGCAAGACCAGGTCTGCCAACTTCGGCTGCATCCCCGGCCAGCAACGTGGTGAGCCGTCCTCCGAGCCAGCGTGCAGTCGCAGCAGCGCGCGTTCCTTAGAGCCGGGCGGCAGCAGGTCCTCACCGGGCCGGACCTCTCTCGGCAGCGCCGGCTTGGGAAGAGCAGAATCAGCGGAGAGGTGAGTACTTATTTAGGGCTTGAGGATAAGATTTAAGACCTACAAGAATATGAAGGTAATCGCACCTAAACCTTCCACTTGAATCTCGACGGATAAATAGTTAAGAATCATAAAAAATCGGCGGAATGCGAATAAAAAATGAGCAAGATAAGATATAGATCCAAAAACTTGTGCACAGCTGCATATCAATTTGCTTGATATGTTTCTTATGTTTGGTGAGGTTATATAAATAACTTTTTGCTGTAAAAATAAGAAAAGTTTTGAAAATTCTGAAATATTTTGTAAATTTTGAATAGTTAAGAAACTGTTACCCCAACTTTTCTGAAAAAAGCAGGGGGTCAAAGTTGAGAACAACATACGGTTTCCTGAAATTTTCACCAAAATCGGAGCAGCCGTTTGGCCTGTAAAGGGCGAAATAACACACATCACACAAAAAAACCCATACATTATTGTTTTTTTTTCCCCACTAAGTGAAATTGAGAATTCGCTTTGCTCGCTACGCTCATCAAAAATGGAAAGGTCAGTTAATAAAAGAAAATGAAAAAGTTCCAACACCAGTATTTGATTAAGATTACTACCGTAAACCCCTGCCATCAATCTAAGGGCGCGTGTTTGGAGTGAAAAAAGATTCTTCGTTGCTTTTCCCAGCTATGCTCTAGGCTATGTAGATGACGTCACCGTTAAGTACCTCATTCTGCGTCCCTGGGCTTAGAGTTACTTCTTCAGGCGTCGGCGTCCCTTGATCTTCGGTGACGGTGATGGTGACGTCGACGTCCGGCGTCGGCGTCGGCCAATCTTCGCGGCGGCTTTGCCGATGTTCCGCGCTTCTCCAACGTCTTCCCACAGGCGAGGTCAAGGCCGATGACACTCGCCGTCGATGGGGCCCTGAACAGGAGGGTGAAATCAACGGTATCAAAGTCTCGCTGGACGCCCTCCACTTCTTGACGCAAGAAATCAACGAGTGTTTTTTGTTTTTGTCAAGGAATTTCATTCGACTTTTAAGGGAAAGATGCTCGAAACATAAAGGAAATCTGAGTCACTGTCGTAGACGAGCTCATTCAGAGAGCAGCAGATGCAATAAATCCCGATTAGGCAGCTCTCCCGTCTATTCGTGCTGCACGTATCACATTATCACGTTGAAAACAACACTAACAGTGAACACTGCATCCCGGTCGGCTCTCAGGTGAATTCTGAATGAACTTCGCATAATATTTATGCATGGAGTGGAAGGCAAGAGTAAAAAAATTAAAAAACAAAATAGCTCGTGAAAAATTTTGTTCCAATTCACAAATGCGTCAAAATGCCGGCCGGCCGGCCGGCACCAGCAAACTCAAGCATAGTCTGCAATTCTCACGTCGAAAATTCCTCGAACTCATGAAGGACCAAAGCCTCGCAAGGATGCGTGAGATCTGTCTAACAAGCACATGGCATGGGAAAATTTACATTCGCTGTGACACAGTCGCAGTATGGCTGTTCGGGAATTAGTTTCGACTGCAAAACGAGGGATAACCGAATCGATAGAAACTTTACTGTTCATTTAACGAAGTGATGACATAATCCAAATTTAATACATAAATACGCTTGGTTAGCTTCGTCCTGAGTAAAAATTGTTACAAGCAACTAGCACACCATGTTTTGATCTAAGGCCGTGTAATTTTCTCACCTTTGACCTCTAAAGTCCCGTGCCTGGCCACACGAGGGGCCAACACAGAGTTCGAGGGTGGTGGGCGAAAGGCAACGGCGTCCACGCCGTGGTGTTCCTCTTCGCTCCTCCACTGGAAGAGGACAAACGATTAGAGGAGGGCTTTCTAGGAACGCGGTGCTCGAAGTTTTGTCGAAGATTTCAAACAGTAGCCTTCGTAATGTTGGTCTGCTGATGCTGTTTTCATGTGATAATGTGATGTGACGTGATGTTTTTAATTTAATAACAACCCTTTCAGCTCAGCACTCGTAGGCAAATGTGATTACCAGCATGATGCTAAATGGATTTGCGGTCGCCGATTTACCTTTATTTCTAACTGCATTAGTTGATAAGTGTAATAATAAAGTAGCTAGTAAAATGCTAGAAGCTATGCGAGTGTTAAATAAAACGTTTAGCCACTGTTCTAGTGTTTCATGTTGTGATTTTCAAACACCGCCGCGTGGATTTAGTTTCATGGGTTGGTGGAATGTAAATTGTGACAAATTTTTAAGTGACCTTCAATAAATGGCATCTGAAATTGACTCTGAATGCCAAAGAAGTATCTATAATGACAGAAATAAATTTGGAAATAAATTAAGAAATTGGAATTTCAAAGATAAATTCACAATTTTTAGTGGATACAGTGTGGATGGTGAAGGGCATAGAGCCATGGGGAGAGTTGGGTTGGACCTAGTATAGATATTATGTTTCCTGATAATTTTCAAAAGTAAAAAAGCAAAATAATTACCTCTAATCTCTCAGCTGAAGGGTTTAAAACAGCGGTAGCTGTAATAAAAGCAGATAAGATGGGGTTTATTTCCAATCATTCAACGAATGCGTTGAATCTGAAAACGAAATTGTCGCTAGGGTGAATGACGAAGGAAGGAGATAGCTTGATATAGATCAGACTCGGTTCATAAACAAGGGTTTGATCAGCATGAAATTTCTGACAGGAATCAATGACAAGTGCATCCAAAAGTGATTTATCAAGATATTTTGATCATTGTAAGTCATGCAGACGTGTAAACTTACCATGCATTGAACACATAAAAATCATGACGTAAAAAAGCTCCATATTAAATGATATCTATGAGTCGTCTGGGAAACACAGGCAACAAGCATTAATTATCAGTGACAATTTGATACGATTTGATTGTTTCTAATTGTTAGGGACTTCTCCATGTTTGCGGTGATATCCGATCTCAATATCCATACCTGAGCCTTTAGCCTGAATAGCCTGAAAAGTGTCTATATAACTTACAATGGCGCTTCGTACAGCGAGACTTTGATGCCGTATTTAGACACTTTATCATGTCTTCCCACTGATCTCTATAGCCATGGATAGCGCTTCGTACAGCGAGACTTTGATGCCGTATTGAGACACTTTATCATGTCTTCCCACTGATCTCTATAGCCATGGCCAGCGCTTCGTACAGCGAGACTTTGATGCCGTATTGAGCCCCTTTATCATGTCTTCCCACTGATCTCTATAGCCATGGACAGCGCTTCGTACAGTGAGACTTTGATGCCGTATTGAGACACTTTATCATGTTTTCCCACTGATCTCTATAGCCTGGATAGCGCTTCGTACAGCGAGACTTTGATGCCGTATTGAGCCACTTTATCATGTCTTCCCACTGATCTCTATAGCCATGGATAGCGCTTCGTACAGCGAGACTTTGATGCCGTATTGAGACACTTTTTCATGTCTTCCCACTGATCTCATAGCCATGGATAGCGCTTCGTACAGCGAGACTTTGATGCCGTATTGAGCCCCTTTATCATGTCTTCCCACTGATCTCTATAGCATGGATAGCGCTTCGTACAGCGAGACTTTGATGCCGTATTGAGACACTTTATCATGTCTTCCCACTGATCTCTATAGCCATGGATAGCGCTTCGTGCAGCGAGACTTTGATGCCGTATTGAGCCACTTTATCATGTCTTCCCACTGATCTCTATAGCCTGGATAGCGCTTCGTACAGCGAGACTTTGATGCCGTATTGAGCCCCTTTATCATGTCTTCCCACTGATCTCTATAGCATGGATAGCGCTTCGTACAGCGAGACTTTGATGCCGTATTGAGACACTTTATCATGTCTTCCCACTGATCTCTATAGCCATGGATAGCGCTTCGTGCAGCGAGACTTTGATGCCGTATTGAGCCACTTTATCATGTCTTCCCACTGATCTCTATAGCCTGGATAGCGCTTCGTACAGCGAGACTTTGATGCCGTATTGAGACACTTTATCATGTCTTCCCACTGATCTCTATAGCCTGGATAGCGCTTCGTACAGTGAGATTGAGCCACTTTGGGCCACCTTCTACTTACAATTTACATCAAATCCATATGCTTATATAGTTATATATGCAAGGTAAATTTGTGTTAAAAAAGTATACAAATAAAATATGTTAATCGTAATTGGCCAATCATTTAATCCCCTAATCATCATTTGTCAGTCTACTGGCAAAAACAGTTGGTGGTGAGCGTAAAATACAAAACAAATGCTCGGTGATTAACGATCACCGTTTGGTCCAGCGCATGAACGCTGCTTCCTAGCAGGACGCGTTTTGTCCAACGATCCTCGGCCAAATATTTCTCGTAGCCTGAAGCTTGCAGCTTCACGAGAAACCAAACTGAAACGTGTTATATATTTTGAGCGCATAAGTTTATTGCGATGAATCGGTATGACAAATTCACATTGGGCATTTCCCTTTCAAACCAACCAATGAGCTGACATGACCATTTTAAATATCAACAAAATATATGTATATCCTTAGAGTTGTCTACGAAGGATTAAAACCAATTTTGTAAAATATTTCCCGCGCACCGTTCGTGCGCCGCGGCCGGCGCAAGATAGGCTGTTTGGGTGCTATGACGCGCATTCCTCCACGTTCCGCCTTGTAGCGCTCGACTTGTTCAACTTACAGAGATGAAAATGATATTTTTGAAAAGCTGAGAAGATCCCTTTTTCGTTTGACGAAGTCGTCCTCAAAATTCTGGGCTATCCAGACCCCACGCCAATCTGACACCTCATGCCTCTGCCGAATTACCTATGGTCCCACCTCCGTGCTGTATGTTTATCAGGTTTGAATTCAAAAAAGGGATAGCGGCGTCACTTGACAACAGTGCACTCTCTGATTGGTTGAGACTACTATTATGTGACTATATAAGCACGAGCAACTTTCAACCGAAGTCAGTGTAGTCGTGCACTCGGCACGGTACACAGCGGGGTCAAGCTGTTTCGATTACGAAGTGTAGCTGGCAGAAGTCATTAACGCTACATTTTTTACTCCCAGTGTGTGGTTGGGAATGAATTGTCGAGGATTTTATATTTAACAGAAACGTTAAGTACGGCAATAAAATTGTCATTATCATCGGTTGCATGATTGTATTCGAGATTGATAGATTTTTGTTGCATTGTACTCTCGATTGTTGGGTATATTTAAATCTGCAACCGGCAGTCGATTAATGGCAAAAAAATACAACGGCATCATCAACTCCTGGGTGGTCGTGTTCATTACGTCGCTGCTTCCCACCGGGAAGACTCGGGTTCGATTCCCCACGACGGCATTGCTTTTTGACAGAAGAATTTCAGCTGTTATCACTCTGCTGCTTCTTACGTCACGACAAGCCCAGCTGCGAGCGTCTTCTCTTTGAACCAAAGGGCCAATCGCAAGGAATGGGTTCGACAAATACACAACCATATCCCAACTACGTCGTGGTCCAGTGGGTTGCACGCTGGTGTACTGAGAGTAGAGTGAGGCAACCCGGGTTCGATCCCGGGACTAGGTGCAGCTTTTTGGCAATGTCTAGCTCTTGCACAGAACTGACTACACGTTGATCAACGCTGACGTATTCGAGATGGACGTCGCCGATCCAAGAAACACCAGTCGGTTCTCTCAAAAAGGACACCTGCTCAGCATGCGCATCGAGTAGACATAATTCTCGTCTTGCTAACTTCGATGGCGTGGAGTAGTGGTTAATGCATGAGCCTAGTAACATAGCGGCTTGTGTTCGAATCCCGCTACCTCCGCTTTTTGGCAGTAGAAATTAAATGGGAATTAAAAATAATTTCTTTACAGACATGTAGAATCATATGAAGAATTTTGTATGAAATAAAAAAAATATACTAAGTCACAGATTTGTTCAATTTTATCTACCAGATGGCGCTGTCTACCAAATTTGTGCACACTCGAGGCTGTTTGGAGCTAACATTTTTGCCAAGGTGAGTGCAAAAGCTTAGGGTGCTAGGGTGGGACGTTTAAATTCCCGCAAAAATCAAAACGAGGGAGCGAAGCGACCGAGGTTTGAATTTTTGCTACTATCTTTAATTACATTCGCCTGGATTAAATGCAAAAATTCTCGCCCGACTCTGTAGCCGGGATTCGAACCCGGTACCTTTGGGTTATCAGTTTCTTATCTTAACCACTCGGCTGTTGAGACACGATACATAAGAGGAGATTTTTAAGGCATATGAATTACGAATGGTTTGTTTACCTTTTGTACTTATTAAAATTTCGCGAGGTTGGCGTACCCCCGCCACCCCAAGTGATGAGCAAAGCTCAAAAGCCACTCGGATTTGAACGCATCATCTTTGCGTTACGAACCAAGCGACTTACCCACTCGGCCATTCGAGTGATGCGGCGGTAACAGATATTTTGTAGTATATATATTATTTGAAATGTCTTTACAATGGTTAAAAAGTAGAATGCTACGGGGCTCGAACCATGGTCAGGCGCATGATAGTCTACAACATCAACGACCTTACCAACCGGCTATTGGAGGTTGGATGGCTATCATACTTTACATCGAGATTATTATGACCGCTTTTTTTTATGAGGAACGATGCACCGGTTAATAAATGTAGCATGTATGTCCCAAATCACTCAATGCTTAAACGTGAGAATCATATTCTATTTACGCCTAGCATTTGTTGTACTGTTGCGTGCACAGCACTAACAAGCGAGCGAGCACGTGACCTGTGTCTTCTGAGAGCACAGTGTCGCAGGAAGTCGTCCACAGGGCACTATGCTTCCTAGGCATATGGCTTTTGCTGCGCACATAGCCCATGCCTGCCCCAACCAAATACACTGGAGTTCTACCTACCACCTTGTATGTTTATCAAGTTTGAAAGCAAAAAAGTGACTACGGCGTCACGTTGACAGCAGTGCAGTCTGTGGTTAGTTAAATCTACTAAACTAGTAAAAGCTGCTGAAACCACGAGAGATTACGAGGTTACGAGGTTAATGTGTCATAAAGGACAAAGGAAATGTTTCCACTATTTTAATAACACCTTTATATTTCAATTTTTGAAAACCCTACTTGTACTTGTACTTGTACTTGTACCATACTTGTACTTTATAAGAAATGAAGATGATTTTCTTTTTTTCACATGACTGACAAATCTAAGCAAATCATTTTAAATGACTGGGACCATGAAGAGAGCAGGAAAATCAATCCTATTTTTAGTTATTTTTTTAAAATCATTGCTTTTATTATAGGCACCTACCTAGTTTTATTTTTATATTATTTATATTTCCTTCTCAGCCCGTCGAGTCCATTGTTCTCTGGTAAGAGCAAATACACTGCGATAAATACAACACAATGTACAATATATCCGATCAAAATCTGACAGATTGCAAAAATCATTCATCTAGACAACTTATGGCCATTGGCCATGCAATCCAGTTGGCTCTGACTGTTAGTCAACTGTTTTGACCAGCTCGAGACAGCGGCAGTCAGCTGTCAGATTCGACCTGTAAGCAGAGAGATGTAGTTTCATTAGAATAGACTTACACGGCGGCGTAAAGACGACGGTTTATCGAACCAGGGGTAGGGGGTGGGTCAACGACGGGATGGGGAGAAACAACCAACGAAATCAACTGGTCACCAAGAAAATCATGGTGGAAATCGGAAACCACTTTTCAAAGGCTTCCTCAAAAAGTTGAATTATTTGATTAACTATTTACAAGAACGTGAACCGTTTTGTTCACGAGAAAAGAGTGTTTAACAATATCAGTATTCTTTCAATTATAACTTATTTATTCCCATTTCCCATGGTCGTTTCTTTCCAAATGCTACATTTTATTTTTTACCTTCCTTTTCGTATTTGAATTCGAATTCGAATTTGTCCATTCCAGGGTCAACAAGTGTCTACAACAAATGTATTCCCAAGAGAAACTCATTGCCACACAACTTTGTTTCGTTTCTGCTGGAATTGAATTTTGAGTGTGGTCTAGCCAATTGTGTCAAAAGACATTTTCAATATTTTTACACTCCTTTATATTTCCTATTCGCAAGTTGATTTTTTATCAAAGGCATCTTTATTATTGTATTGTATTGTATCATACAATATTGTATGTACAATAAGGCCACTGTTGTACAGGGAAAATAAAATGTATGTATTATTTATAAATATAATTCTTAGCTGAAATACTTTTCATCGTCAATCAGGACGAACTAATAACTGCAGCTTTGCACAAAAGACATGACAACAAAACACTCTGCTTCATAACTTGCCTGAAAATAATTCAACACACTAAAAAATTCATGACATTTCCAGACAAATTGACTCACCCAATTCCACGGTTTTGCCTATTGCCCCTGTAATATAAAAGAGCATTCGCTGTATTTATCGAATCACATATTTACCAACAACAACTTTAGTGCACGAATATGAAACGCTCGATCGATACGGGACGTGGTATTGTCTGCGTTGTCTCTTCCAATAAGCAGCAAGACTTATTAGCTGGCAACATAACGCTGAACGCAACGCACAATGGACGACTTCGAAGTCTTCTTACGTGTGTTCCGTTGGACAGGTGAGTTCCATCTTCATTACAAATCCAGAATCAGAATGGCGTACGCTCGCCTAGCAAACGACCTGTATTCTTCCCACAGGCCTCTGCCCCGACAAACACGAAGCAAGAAGCGGAATGTACATACGTGCGACGAGCTCTGGTCGGCTACATTTTTGTATTTTACATTTTCCTCGTGTGCGTCAGCTCTCCGATGTACGCCTACGACCATCACAACGGGTTCTCGGAGGTTGCTGAAATTCTGGGGAACAATATCGGCAACGTGCTGTTCTTTGTCAACTTCCTGACAATTCTCCTGCAGAACGACGAGCTGTTCGAGCTCGTGGACGAAATGAGGACGGTGCGTCGATTCCGTGTCCCTCACAACGAGGCTACAGCACGGATCGTGGCGAACACGAACAGAGTCTGTCGCTTTCTCACGACTACCTTCCCGCAAATTTTGTTTCTAATGTTTTTCACATTCGCTGTGATTGGAGCTATCGAAGTGGAAATGAAAAAAGATGGTCTGACTCGTTCCAAGTAATGTATAGAAACGATTTACCACAATTTTCTCACAATTTATCACAAATAACACAATTTTACGACAATTTATCACAATTAACCAAAATTTATCACTCGGCTGGCTGACACATGATAGCGATTTGACAACTACGTCAGCTGTTATTGTTGTTTTTTGAAATAAGTCCCAAGAACTAAGGATCAGTTGTGAATTGCAGCGTGCTGTTGAACCTTCACTCTTAATCACTAATCCGTCATCCTAAAGCCCCTTTTACACGGTCACATTTTTTCATCACATTCCGTCAAACCCTTGCACAGCAGTCCGTAATATAAACATTGTACAAGGTTTTGTGTGACGGATTTGATGAAAAATGTGACGACCTTTTACACGATACAATAATCATTGTATCACATTTATTATCACAGTAGGCCATGGAAGTTATGTCAGCTGACATTTCAGAAAAAAAAATAAGAGTGAATTTAGATCTACTTTCGTCAGACGTCAGGTATGGGTGTAATTTCTTATTAAAAATAAACTTTTATCAACTTTTAATTCATTTTAATTGCAGCCATTTCAAATTTTGCACTGCTCACTGACATTTGCCGCCACGATTTTTTGAAAAGTTTGACGTCACGCAATCTCTGATCTCTGATTGGCTGCATTCCATACAAGATGTGATGGAAATAGAGCCTGGGCTATCCGAAAAAAATGTGCCACAGTCTGCCATACAAGACTTTATGTGACGGACTGCCGTGCAATGGACTGTTTACACGGTCACATGCAGTTGTATACAAGACTGCTGTGCAAGGGTTTGACGGAATGTGATGAAAAAATGTGACCGTGTAAAAGGGGCTTTATGACCAAAGACATAAATAACAAAGGAAGACAGGGAAATCACAACCCGAACTGCTCTACCTGGCTTTAGCGAGTGGGTATCGTGACGTCATTTTGACAGAAATTTGATTGAATGGAAAAGGTCTAGTGGTGAATCGGGTTTCGCCCAAACTTACACTTTGTTTGTAGGATTTGGCTGCCAATAGACGAACGAGAGGCCGGAGTGACCGAGTCGTTGATCGTTGCCATCATGGTTAACTTCTTCCAAGTGACCATCCACATGCTAGCGACGAACTTGCTGCTTGTCTGCATGATGGTGCACACCATCGCGCAGTTGCGGATACTCAACCACAAGTTCAGGAACCTGTGCCAAGCAGCCGAGAGCGCTGTTCTGCAAGCACACAGCAACAGCGACGACAATGAGCTGGAAAGTCCGGCGGTAGATGGCGTCGGGTTGATGACACGCGAAGACAGCGTTGAACAAAACAACTGCAAAAGCACTGGTCCCCAATCCGCTGACGTCAGTCTGAATGTGATTCAATATGCTGAGATTCAAGTTGAGAATCAATTTGAGATGGAAGTGTTACCGGAACAGACAACCGTCCGGTGTGATGACAGTACGTTGGGCGATACTAGATAAAAAAATCACCTGCCAATTGAAATCAGGAGAAACTAGATAAAGTCTAGCCATTAAGTAAAATTTTACTGACCGAAACACAAAATTAATAAATTGTAAATTGAAATGGGTAACAATTTTGCTTTTTACAGCATTAACGACTGGGGAAGACGAGACAAAGAAGGAGGGTGTCGAAGCCCATTTCCAAAAAGATGTTGACACAGCGATGGACGACCTGTTCAAAGAATGCGTAGCCCACCATTGCGCAATACTCAAGTACCTCTCTTTGCTTCTTGTTTGCTTGCTTGCTTGTTTGCTTGCTTGCTTGCTTGCTTGCTTGCTTGCTTGCTTGCTTGCTTGCTTGCTTGCTTGCTTGCTTGCTTGCTTGCTTGCTTGCTTGCTTGCTTGCTTGCTTGCTTGCTTGCTTGCTTGCTTGCTTGCTTGCTTGCTTGCTTGCTTGCTTGCTTGCTTGCTTGCTTGCTTGCTTGCTTGCTTGCTTGCTTGCTTGCTTGCTTGCTTGCTTGCTTGCTTGCTTGCTTGCTTGCTTGCTTGCTTGCTTGCTTGCTTGCTTGCTTGCTTGCTTGCTTGCTTGCTTGCTTGCTTGCTTGCTTGCTTGCTTGCTTGCTTGCTTGCTTGCTTGCTTGCTTGCTTGCTTGCTTGCTTGCTTGCTTGCTTGCTTGCTTGCTTGCTTGCTTGCTTGCTTGCTTGCTTGCTTGCTTGCTTGCTTGCTTGCTTGCTTGCTTGCCTGCTGCTTGCTTGCTTGCTTGCTTGCTTGCTTGCTTGCTTGCTTGCTTGCTTGCTTGCTTGCTTGCTTGCTTGCTTGCTTGCTTGCTTGCTTGCTTGCTTGCTTGCTTGCTTGCTTGCTTGCTGCTTGCTGCTTGCTTGCTTGCTTGCTTGCTTGCTTGCTTGCTTGCTTGCTTGCTTGCTTGCTTGCTTGCTTGCTTGCTTGCTTGCTTGCTTGCTTGCTTGCTTGCTTGCTTGCTTGCTTGCTTGCTTGCATGATGCTGCTGCTGCTTGCTGCTTGCTTGTTGCTGTTCGCTCATTTTGGGAGCTGTTTTCCAGACTGCTGCTTGCTTGACTTGAATTTCTGACTTTTTGACAGATTTTCTTATCTTTTCAGGTTCATCGCCAAGTTTCAATCGTTCTGGAATCCCATCTTCAGCGTCCACATCAGCAGCTGTCTCTTTCAGTGTGTCTTATTTCTCGTTTCGCCGGCATCGGTGAGCTTAACACACATTGAAATAAATCCTTGAAAATCCTTAAATACAATTTGCAGTATTTAGTAACATAATAAATATGTCTGCATAACAAGACCGTATGTCCTCGTAAATGTAAGTGCTCATTGTACAGCATTTTCTTTGGCAATAATTGAAGAGGCAAGAGTTTGTTATCCTTGTCAATTTTCCTTAGTGTTCAGGAAATGACGAAAACTGCGAGAAAATGGTGTATAAGAAAGTAGAATCGTTGTGACTACAAGTGATTAGGAATTGGGAATTGTACCTGACTTTTCAGATGTCGATTAATATTTCTTGTTTAAAACTACGACTAGCTGACAATGAGTGGAACTCTTCAACAAATTCTCTTCAACAGCCTCTTTAACAAATATTTCTCCATTTATTCTTCCAATCATTATTTTAACTGTTTTGTGTGTCATTTCAGGAGGCGGGCGGCTGGAGCAAAGCGGTCTACATCTTTCTTGTCAGTCTTAACTTCTACTTGCTGCTGGCTCTGATCAGCTACTTGTCGCAGAAAGTCTCGGATGAAGTAAGATTTTCAATATCTTTATCATTGAACCCAATAATTTTTACAAACATGCGATTCGACTCGAGCTGCGTATCCCAACGTAGCCCTGCTCAATGGAAAAATATCATGACATCATGTCAACAAGTCTTCTGACAGCATTTAGCACTCTGCACTTTGCGCTTTGCAGGCCGGATTGTTGAACGACGCTGTCTTCGCGACCGACTGGACGGAGAAGACACCGGGCTTCAAGAAGTCGATGATGATTGTGATATCGGCTACCAACAAGCCACAGGTCATCCTGGCAGCTGGCTTCATTCCTGTCTCACTCATCACGTTCAGGAGCGTAGGTTCACACGAAAATATCACAGTTCAATAGTTCACATCCGAATGCAAGGGGGTGTTGGTGGATTCTTTTGTCGAAACGTAAATTAGTGATAGATAGAATGCTAAGGTAGATTAATTGACAATCAACATACTCTGTCGGCCAATTGGTACCTGATCGTACTGTCGATAAGTGTAGGTCACTAACTTGCAACTGCCTCATCAATGCCATTTTGATGCAGCAGCAGCAGCATCACAACCAGTTCTTCTTACAAAAATGAACATCGTCCGTCCGACAGGCAGAAACGCTTAAAAAAAGTCATAAAAACGTGATAAAAGCGCCATTTTTAAGAATAGTGCGAAGCATACAACAAAGAATGTTTTGATAATTACACCCACAACGCTATTATATTGAGAGTGAGCACACTCACAACAGAATCGTGTTCGCAATAGGCTAGCTAATAAAAAATAACGCTCATCCAAAACGTGCTAAAAGTGAGGATGCTTAAAACCCTGGTAACCAATGTTTTGACGGACTGACTTCGATGACTGCTGCCTGCCAACAGGTGATGAACTCAGCCTACTCCTACTACATGGTCCTCAGCAGCCTCAAGTGAAGAGGTCATCAAGAGTGAAGACATCCGCTGTTCGAGCGAGTGAAGCAAATCATCAACAGCTGAACAAAATCCGCAATGTTTGATTTGTAAAATGTCTGTTTGAGATGTCTGTCTTTGTGTGCTAGCAACTGAGATCCCTTACTTTTGTAAGCACATATCACCAACTCTTCTGGTTGATGTACGATGCGAGAGAAGCGACGTCTTCAAACACAGATACTACTACAAAATCCGGGTTTATTTTTGTGGTTGTTTGTTCGCGCTGTACAACGCCAAAACCGATTTTGACTAAACTTTCTAAATTTATTAAACTTCACGATTTCATGTTTGTGTGAAATTTTCATACATTTCTGCTCAGTAATTTTCTTAAAAAAGGGCTCTTTTGTGACACTTTGTAAATATTTTCCAGTTTTTTCCAATTACATCAATTCGGACACAACCAGTTTTATGGAAAACGAATAATTAATTTACTGAAAACACGAAATATGGGGGTTTATTTGTGCGTATTTGTGCTTAGGGTGCAGTCATATTTAACGTCACAATAAAGGAATACACCTATTCCATTCAATCACAATTCTATCAAAGTGACGTCATGATACCCACTCGCTAAAGCCAGGCAGAGCAATTCGTGTTGTGATTTCCCTGTCTTCCTTTGTTAATTAGCAGAGCTAATTAATACTTTTTTCAAACTAGCAGAACGTCCAGTGGCTTTCTGACGTAATTTTCTCTGAATGAAAGTGGTCTATTAGAAGGGAAAAGAATAGGATAGGATAGAAAATAAAGTAGAAGACGTTGAGATAGAAGAAAGGGAGGAATGGGATATGCAGGCTGGAAAAAGTTGGTTAGGAAAAGATTAAGGGACGGATTAAAATAGTCTTTTTTCGGGTTTAGTTTTGTGAAAAGCATGGTCAAAAGATTGGTTTGGTTTTTGAGGAGGGTTAGGGCTGGAAACGAAACATACGATTAAAAATAATTATGCCCAGACGGGCACAAAATTTTTTCAAATATTTCCCAAACCTTTAAACCTGTTGTATAGAATAAGAAAAGCGGGAAGACCTAGAGAAAGATGGATTAATCAAGTACGAAGAGACGTGGAAGATAGAGGTGAAGACTGGAAGAGAATAAATGATGTGGAAAAATGGTGGGAAGATAGAGATAAATGGAAGGAATTGGTGGAACGAAAAGAAGAAGAAGAAAAAGACGTGGAGGAGAGTTCAGTGGAAATAGAAATAAGAAAATAGTTTGGCAGTCTATTTTTGTTGTGTTGGTGTTGCCTATATTTTTAATTTTCTACCCGTGAAACAAATAGTTTATGGAGGAATAAAATTGATACTAAAAAAAAAAATTCCCAAACCGAAATCGATACACCGTAAATTGTTTCAACTCACCGCCTCGCCGCAAGCAAATTCGACTCGAAGTTTTCCGACGCCAACTCTAACCCCACTTCCTTCGAACACAAGACACCGTTCAGCAAGAAGCTCAGTGCGAGAGTCTCGAGTGAAACACAAGAAAACATCATACTGTGCACATGGAATCAACCTTCGTAACGACAAACCATCGGCTACTTTAATCGCAATTGGCATTCCCCCTGTGATATGTTCACATGTTTACAGCCATTCATCCTATCTAAAAATTACTTACTTCCTCTGCTGTATCACCGTTCGAAGAACTTTGTTTATTTTGAGCCTGTTGACCTCGCTAATAATGTGACGAAAGTTCATTACTATATGTCAACAAATAGAGCTCGGAATTGCCCAATGCATACTGCTATTTTTGAAGATTTTAAGTGCATAGTAATTGATGTAAATATGGACCTTATTTTTTTTAGTGTTTTGTTCGGTTGTGTTTATCCATTCCCTTTCCTTTCTCTACTGTTCGACCCTTGAGATACAGAGCCTTGCTCTTTGCTAGACTCCCTGCTGTTCGACGCGGGCCAAACAAGCTGGCTGGCGATCCTAGCCTGTAGTCTGTCAACCCTTGAGATACAGAGCCTTGCTGTTTGCTAGACTCCCTGCTGTTCGACGCGGGCCAAACAAGCTGGCTGGCGATACTAGCCTGTAGTCTGTCAACCCTTGAGATACAGAGCCTTGCTGTTTGCTAGACTCCCTGCTGTTCGACGCGGGTCAAACAAGCTGGCTGGCGATCCTAGCCTGTAGTCTGTCAACCCTTGAGATACAGAGCCTTGCTGTTTGCTAGACTCCCTGCTGTTCGACGCGGGCCAAACAAGCTGGCTGGCGATACTAGCCTGTAGTCTGTCAACCCTTGAGATACAGAGCCTTGCTGTTTGCTAGACTCCCTGCTGTTCGACGCGGGTCAAACAAGCTGGCTGGCGATCCTAGCCTGTAGTCTGTCAACCCTTGAGATACAGAGCCTTGCTGTTTGCTAGACTCCCTGCTGTTCGACGCGGGCCAAACAAGCTGGCTGGCGATCCTAGCCTGTAGTCTGTCAACCCTTGAGATACAGAGCCTTGCTGTTTGCTAGACTCCCTGCTGTTCGACGCAGGCCAAACAAGCTGGCTGGCGATCCTAGCCTGTAGTCTGTCAACCCTTGAGATACAGAGCCTTGCTGTTTGCTAGACTCCCTGCTGTTCGACGCGGGCCAAACAAGCTGGCTGGCGATCCTAGCCTGTAGTCTGTCAACCCTTGAGATACAGAGCCTTGCTGTTTGCTAGACTCCCTGCTGTTCGACGCGGGCCAAACAAGCTGGCTGGCGATCCTAGCCTGTAGTCTGTCAACCCTTGAGATACAGAGCCTTGCTGTTTGCTAGACTCCCTGCTGTTCGACGCTGGCCAAACAAGCTGGCTGGCGATCCTAGCCTGTAGTCTGTCAACCCTTGAGATACAGAGCCTTGCTGTTTGCTAGACTCCCTGCTGTTCGACGCAGGCCAAACAAGCTGGCTGGCGATCCTAGCCTGTAGTCTGTCAACCCTTGAGATACAGAGCCTTGCTGTTTGCTAGACTCCCTGCTGTTCGACGCGGGCCAAACAAGCTGGCTGGCGATCCTAGCCTGTAGTCTGTCAACCCTTGAGATACAGAGCCTTGCTGTTTGCTAGACTCCCTGCTTTTCGACGCGGGCCAAACAAGCTGGCTGGCGATCCTAGCCTGTAGTCTGTCAACCCTTGAGATACAGAGCCTTGCTGTTTGCTAGACTCCCTGCTGTTCGACGCGGGCCAAACAAGCTGGCTGGCGATCCTAGCCTGTAGTCTGTCAACCCTTGAGATACAGAGCCTTGCTGTTTGCTAGACTCCCTGCTGTTCGACGCGGGCCAAACAAGCTGGCTGGCGATCCTAGCCTGTAGTCTGTCAACCCTTGAGATACAGAGCCTTGCTGTTTGCTAGACTCCCTGCTTTTCGACGCGGGCCAAACAAGCTGGCTGGCGATCCTAGCCTGTAGTCTGTCAACCCTTGAGATACAGAGCCTTGCTGGTTGCTAGACTCCCTGCTGTTCGACGCGGGCCAAACAAGCTGGCTGGCGATCCTAGCCTGTAGTCTGTCAACCCTTGAGATACAGAGCCTTGCTGTTTGGTAGACTCCCTGCTGTTCGACGCGGGCCAAACAAGCTGGCTGGCGATCCTAGCCTGTAGTCTGTCAACCCTTGAGATACAGAGCCTTGCTGGTTGCTAGACTCCCTGCTGTTCGACGCGGGCCAAACAAGCTGGCTGGCGATCCTAGCCTGTAGTCTGTCAACCCTTGAGATACAGAGCCTTGCTGTTTGCTAGACTCCGTGCTGTTCGACGCGGGCCAAACAAGCTGGCTGGCGATCCTAGCCTGTAGTCTGTCAACCCTTGAGATACAGAGCCTTGCTGTTTGCTAGACTCCCTGCTGTTCGACGCGGGCCAAACAAGCTGGCTGGCGATCCTAGCCTGTAGTCTGTCAACCCTTGAGATACAGAGCCTTGCTGTTTGCTAGACTCCCTGCTGTTCGACGCGGGCCAAACAAGCTGGCTGGCGATCCTAGCCTGTAGTCTGTCAACCCTTGAGATACAGAGCCTTGCTGTTTGCTAGACTCCCTGCTGCTCGACGTGGGCCAAACAAGCTGGCTGGCGATCCTAGCCTGTAGTCTGTCAACCCTTGAGATACAGAGCCTTGCTGTTTGCTAGACTCCATGCTGTTCGACGCGGGCCAAACAAGCTGGCTGGCGATCCTAGCCTGTAGTCTGTCAACCCTTGAGATACAGAGCCTTGCTGTTTGCTAGACTCCCTGCTGTTCGACGCGGGCCAAACAAGCTGGCTGGCGATCCTAGCCTGTAGTCTGTCAACCCTTGAGATACAGAGCCTTGCTGTTTGCTAGACTCCCTGCTGTTCGACGCGGGCCAAACAAGCTGGCTGGCGATCCTAGCCTGTAGTCTGTCAACCCTTGAGATACAGAGCGCTGTTTGGTAGACTCCCTGCTGTTCGACGTGGGTCAAACAAGCTGGCTGGCGATCCTAGCCTGTAGTCTGTCAACCCTTGAGATACAGAGCCTTGCTGTTTCTTCTTTCAATCTTTCACGAGTTGTGTTTGAAATCTTGTTTCAAACCAGTTTGAAACATTTAAAAATCTCAATAATGATTTCTGAAGGTGAATTTTTATTTGTTAAACAAGAAACACGGATCCAATCTAGGCACGCTGCATTGGTATATTTGCATAAAGCGACAACGGAGGTAAATAAAATCAAACGGAATAAGAATGACTTTGTCATTGGCACCTGTTATTTTGTTTCGTGTTTTAATTTCCATCAGGCTGCTGGACCCTAACATCGCCACTGGTTCCGATGATGACGTCACGTGAAGAACGGCTTCATAGCCAGGTCCGCCTTGGGGTCCGCCACTGCAAGAACAGAATGACCCACACAATAGAACTATTCCCCTAGGACAAACATGACGTCAGATACCCCCTGGATACGTACTAAAAGTTTGGAAAAAATAATAATTGGCTCTGCTAAATAAAACAGGAAGAAAGAGAAATTTCAACCCGAATTGCATCACCTGGCTTTGGCGAGTGGGTATCGTGACGTCATTTTGATAGACTTTTGATTGAATGGAATATCTGTTTCAAAATTTGTATCCGTAACCGGGATTTGAATACGGATCTTCTACCATGCCAGGATTAAACATTATTCAGTAATTTGCCACCATTACTGTAGAATAGATATATTTATCGATATTTGTCGGATGCACCCAAAAAACTGATCTTCTAGCAATAGGAATAATAAAATCTCGTTGGGGATGAGCGTAGTTTCAATTCTCACAGCAAAAGGGTGGCGTCGTGGACGTGGCCACGCTGAACGACCCCCGGCCCGGGAAGTGGATCGAGTCGAAGCCCATCTGCGAGCAGCTGCTCTTATCGCAGGATGAGCCCCACAGCATTGTGCTCAGGTCACCGTACCCCACGCTGCAAGCAGAACAAGCAAACATCTCACCAGGCTGTAGGATGCAGGACACTGTGAGAGCAAACATCTCACCAGGCTGTAGGATGCAGGACACTCTGCCACCAAACATCTCACCAGGCTGTAGGATGCAGGACACTCTGCCAGCATACATCTCACCAGGCTGTAGGATGCAGGACACTCTGCCAGCAAACATCTCACCAGGCTGTAGGATGCAGGACACTCTGCCAGCAAACATCTCACCAGGCTGTAGGATGCAGGACACTCTGCCAGCAAACATCTCACCAGGCTGTAGGATGCAGGACACTCTGCCAGCAAACATCTCACCAGGCTGTAGGATGCAGGACACTCTGCCAGCAAACATCTCACCAGGCTGTAGGATGCAGGACACTCTGCCAGCAAACATCTCACCAGGCTGTAGGATGCAGGAAACTCTGCCAGCAAACATCTCACCAGGCTGTAGGATGCAGGAAACTCTGCCAGCAAACATCTCACCAGGCTGTAGGATGCAGGACACTCTGCCAGCAAACATCTCACCAGGCTGTAGGATGTAGGACACTCTGCCAGCAAACATCTCACCAGGCTGTAGGATGCAGGACACTCTGCCAGCAAACATCTCACCAGGCTGTAGGATGCAGGACACTCTGCCAGCAAACATCTCACCAGGCTGTAGGATGCAGGACACTCTCCCAGCAAACATCTCACCAGGCTGTAGGATGCAGGACACTCTGCCAGCAAACATCTCACCAGGCTGTAGGATGCAGGAAACTCTGCCAGCAAACATCTCACCAGGCTGTAGGATGCAGGAAACTCTGCCAGCAAACATCTCACCAGGCTGTAGGATGCAGGACAATCTGCCAGCAAACATCTCACCAGGCTGTAGGATGTAGGACACTCTGCCAGCAAACATCTCACCAGGCTGTAGGATGCAGGACACTCTGCCAGCAAACATCTCACCAGGCTGTAGGATGCAGGACACTCTGCCAGCAAACATCTCACCAGGCTGTAGGATGCAGGACACTCTGCCAGCAAACATCTCACCAGGTTGTAGGATGCAGGACACTCTGCCAGCAAACATCTCACCAGGCTGTAGGATGCAGGACACTCTGCCAGCAAACATCTCACCAGGCTGTAGGATGCAGGACACTGCCAGCAAGCATCTCACCAGGCTGTAGGATGCAGGACACTGTGCCAGCAAACATCTCACCAGGCTGTAGGATGTTGGACACTGTGCCAGCAAACATCTCACCAGGCTGTAGGATGTAGGACACTGTGCCAGCAAACATCTCACCAGGCTGTAGGATGCAGGACACTCTGCCAGCTATATCTCACCAGGCTGTAGAATGCAGGAAACTCTGCCAGCAAACATCAACCTAATCTTTAGACTAGATCGTTCATGATGACAGAAAAGTGACAGTGTCTAGTTACTTGAGTGCCCGCTGCAGCGCGTTGACCTGGTGACCCCAGAACGTGCAGTTGGGCTGCGTCAGCGAAGCGACGAACAACTCGAAGGCTCGGTCATGCGGACACCGGATGTAGTCGCGGATGGCTGCAATCATCCTCCAATCAGATCGGTGCTTATGTGATACCGAAATATTGAGCAGGCGACAAAATCGTCAGCGACGCCGATGGCTTGGTTTAAAAGTGAAGCCTTTCTGCAATCTTCCCGTTGGTTGTCGTCAACCAAGTGAAGTGCTGTGGAGCTTAACCAAATGGAGGTTAACCCCTGAACCCTTGTTCGACCTCAGCCTCTCCAACATGTCCAGCTCCTGACAGGCAGCACGAGATATGACAATCATGACATCCTGGCCTTGAAGTCAATTATCTCACACAACGCACTATCGAGGTTTTTCATACATCCTAACGCACTATCGAGGTTTTTCATACATCCTAAAAACAAACATCTCACTGTTACAACCCGGATTCACAAAGAGTCTTAACTTTAATACCGTATTAACTTTATGACGAATATCAGGGTAATGAAAGAATGGCCACTAGTCCCAATTCACATAGAATATTAGGCAGTAATAAGAGCGCTATGCGGTATTAAATCTAATACCAGTCTGGACTGGTATTAGGGAAGTTATGACCATCACATTTAAATTTTAATGTCATATTTTCTATAAGATTTTTGTTTGTCTGTTCACAAATAACATTTAATGTATATTTCTGTGGAGCACTTTGACCATTTCGTAATATTCCCGCGAATTACGAAGAAATGTCAAACTTAACCTCTTTGACAGTTCGCTCAGACGTCTTCTACGGACACGGTGGGCGTGTTCGATTGCCTGTTCTCTGTCAGTGTCAGTGTCATCCATTGAATTCAGGTTTCAGTTTCATTAAATGTTCCCTGCTGCGGTTCAGTTTATTTTAAATGAAGAAGCAGCAGCAGCTGCTGAAGAAAATGTGGTATTGCAAGGACCAATCCGGGTTTTGCGAGATCGGTTAGATCCTTTAAATGTGCCCGACAACTTTTTGCTACGATGGTATCGCCTTCCCAGGAATGCTATCGTAGAGCTCTGTCAAGAAATCGGTGACACTCTGCAGAGAGATACGCTTAGATCAAGAGCAATCCCTGTTGCTACCCAAGTACTCAGCGCGTTGCGGTTTTATGCTTCGGGTTCCTTCCAAAACGTTACTGGGGATGTGACGGGAGTCAGCCAATCTAGCTGCTCTAGAATTGTGAGAGATGTAAGCAATGCATTAACAGAACTATCAGCCCGTTACATCACGTTCCCTTTGGAAGATGAGGACTACATAGCAAGAGTTAAATCAGGTAAGCTACCTAATTGCGTTCACAATATCTGGATTGCTACGCATGTCAGTGTAACCAATGGAACTTACGTGCCTACCAATTGTTTACCTACCTATATACCTTCCACAACCTTACCTGAATCTACAAAACATGTCATTTTTCTTTACAGAATTTCACAACATTGCCAATTTCCCTAATGTAATCGGAGTTATCGATGGCACTCTGATCAACATTAAGGCACCATCGGAAGACGAGCCCAGCTTTGTGGATCGGTACAGAAATCACAGCATTAACTGCCAAGTTGTGTGTGGTCCGGACCAAAGCTTATCAAATATAGTAGTTCGTTGGCCAGGCTCCACGCACGACCAGTTTGTCTGGAATCAGTCTTTGTTGAAGCAGGGACTCGATGATGGTGTTGTTCCCTCTGGTTGGCTTCTTGGTAGGTAATTTTTAATATTTAACATCTCTTTTCTGTTTCATTCATTTTTAACGATGCAAGTACGTAGTTTATGTTTAGGTATTACTTTGCTTAACAAAAAATTATATTCCCTCCCATTCATCCAGGTGATAGTGGCTATGGAATTGATGTCCATCTGTTAACACCCTTTGCCAATCCTGCAACCGTTGGTGAGGAAAACTATAACCGAAGCTTCAAGCGGACTAGAAGTATCGTGGAGCGTAGCATCGGGATACTGAAAAGCCGGTTTCGGTGTATCGATGAAAGTGGAGGCACTCTCATGTACAAGCCATTGAGGTGCTGTAAAATCATCATTTCATGTTGTGTTTTACACAATTGGTGCGTTGCCAGGCGGATACCAATCTTGGATGCTCCCATCTACAATCCTGTCCAAGCCCAGTTCCAGCCACAGGGAGCTGCAGCAGCCCACCACAATGCAGTGATGCTCCGTGCTGCACTCGTAGCAAATAGATTTAACTAACTCTCAAACAAAGGGAAATACTCATTACATCTAGACTAATTAGTAGGCTAATAAGCGAGCCTTAGTTTATACTATTTATCATAACAGATTACACAATATGGACAATAGTATACTATAAACATAATTTTTGCAAAAGTTTTTTATTGTTTGCTGATTTATATATATTTTTTAAATTACTGGTTGTGTAGCAGCCCAGACACAGCTGCCAGAGTAGCAGCGATCATCCGGCCGTTTTCAGCTTGCTGAGCATTTGCCTCCGCTTGCTTCGCCAAGGAAAGTTGCAACAAGTCACCGATGCGATTTAAGGCGGCTATCATCAGGTCCCCTTGTTGGAGCAGACTCCCAGATGTTGTCGACCTGATGGTAATTTGAGTGTTGGTAATGTAGTTAGTTGTAACTATTTAAATTAGGTATCCCAAATCATTGTTACCAACGTACCCTTGGCTTACTGTTTGGCAAGCTTTGTTATATTTTTCCGGAGCTGTTCCACCACCGCTGAACTCGGCATATTCGACGTACTCGATCTGCACTGGCGCTGGCTGCTCGACTGGCTCGGCTGGCTCGGCTGGCTCGGCTGGCTCGGCAAGTACGTCTGGTTTAGCACCTCCGTCATGATTGATTCGATGATCTATTGACAGTAAAAGAGTAATCCACTGTCTTACTTGCAGAACATATTATCAAACTTGGATACATATTCATTTCAATTGTAGCTAGAGGTACAGTAAGTCTAGCCATGTAAAATCACCTTTTTGAATAAATTTACTATTAAAATCTATTTCCTGGATGAAAGTTTCATTGGTGCTTACATGTTATTGCCTGCCCTTGCAGGCCACCCACTTCCAGTCCCATGTCAATGCCCTGCATAGCAGTCTCTCCTATGAGATCAACAACGCGTTCGTTGATTATGGATGGTCTCTTGGGCGGTGGCCCTCCTCGGCCAGTCTGCATTATTTCCTTTCTATACGAAGCCACTGAAATTAAGTGGAACAGTTATTTTACAATACATTTTGTTATCAACCTAGTACATGGTGCCGTTGCTTATCAGTGATCACCAATAAGTTGGCTCATTTTTACAGCTTTGTTTTATTTATAATTGATTAAATCATGTTGAAGGATTTTGTTATGGAAGGATGGCAGGTAGGTAGGTAAAAATGTATGTACTACCTTCTTTTTTTGCTTCAGACTTGTATGTCTTAAGTTTTGTTTTTAGCTCTGGTATCGTCCTTTTGTGTATGTTAGTGGCATTTACTTCTTTGCTGATGGCATCCCAGGCACTGAGCTTTGCAAGTCCTGTTATCGAGGGATTGAATGCTCCATTGATCATGACTTTCCTTTTGACTGCTCCCTCGACCAAAGCTTTCAGCTCGTCCGAAGAAAAGTTAGGTCTTCGAGTCCTTTTCTTTCCTGCGCTGGTCTCTTCGACATTTTCCATGTTTTTTGTGTATCTATAAATGAAAATAGTACTTAAATATATTTTACTGCTATATATAAGTTATTGTTAACAGATAAAAGTATTATCTATTATGATAAATCATTAAATTTGCAAGATTATAACTTACCGGTTGAGGTTTGCTTGAATATAACAGCAGAAGAACGTTATTCGAATAAATGCGCACTCTGCACCGATTGGTCGAAATTTCAGATGTCATGACGTCACTTGTGGATTTGTGACGAAACCTAATACCGCGCTAATATTTTGTTTATGAATGCGGAATAGCGTTACTACGGTAATAAAGTTATGCCGTATTAGCGGGGTAATAGTACTACAGTATTATCTCTAATACGGTATTAAAGTTAAGACTCTTTGTGAATCCGGGCCCAGGAGACTATGCCAGAATAACGTTGTCGAGCTCAGAATGGTGAGCGTGGGGTGAAGTTAAAGCAGCACAGCCATCTAGGTACAAGTTAACACAACGTTACTTACGTCATCTCACGTAATATCGAGGGGGCTTTGTTTGCCACTGATGCTCAATCTCAAGCGTCAACTGAAAGTTGACATATAAAAGACTAAAAGAGTATCTTTTCGTGATGATAACTGCACTTGTTTACTCAAACTTCACCCCGGCCCGCCAGGTTCGCCACCAGCTTTTTTTTCACACGATTTTACCCAGAGTTTCCCATATTATGTTATATACGTCTTATATTATATGTTGTTACCTACTTGTTTAAATGTGAAAATAACCTAAAATAGTAACCTGTATATATATATAGGAGCCTATAGGATAGGTTATAATAAGATAATAATAAGATGATAATGTATTGATAGAGTGTACGAGTAACTGTCGGTAGTGGGACCTTCAGCAACAACAACAATCCTGGCCACCGATACAGTAATATTTAATAAGATAGATAGAATATAGATAGATTGTAACATTAACCGCCGGTGTAGCGACCCGCGGCAACAAATGTCCACCTAGCGCTACCTACCGAAGACGCTGGCCGATGCGAGGTCGGTCCAGGAGGTGACTCTGGGCATCAGCTTGTCGAGACACGCTGGCTGGTTCCAGCCGCCGTTGACGAAGAAGTCGACGTGTCCGACGGGGTTCATCAAGCCGTAGCCTAGCAACGGCACGGTGGGCCGGCCGTCGGTGTGGATGGCGTCGATGAAGACGGCGTCTGCGACGTCGAGGCGCACCGTCTTCTCGTAGCCTTCGAACGCCGGCTGGGCGGCGTCCAGCGCTGCAACCGGATGTTACCTTCACGTCGCTTCGAAGTTCATGGATACTTTTTATTATTATTTATTTTCGGAAAGCACTGTACATTTACGTAGAATCCACTGGCAGTGGGAGTCGAGCAATGCCCCGTATCAACATGTTCACCACTGCCATGAACCTAACCTAGCCTAAAAGGGAGGAATATTTCTTTTGGACTTTTCAACCGAAAAATGCAGGGAAATCAAAACCCAGGTGGCTTGTCTTAGTGGGTATAAATTATGTCACACTAATTTAAATGGAATGGGTGTACGCTTTTGATTAATTCAGGATATTCTGGTCGCTGGTGGATGTAGGATGAGTACAGGTGGATGTAGGATGAGTACAGGTGGGTGACAGGTGGGTGACAGGTGGGTGACAGGTGGGTGACAGGTGGGTGACAGGTGGGTGACAGGTGGGTGACAGGTGGGTGACAGGTGGGTGAAAGGTGGGTGACAGGTGGGTGACAGGTGGGTGACAGGTGGGTGACAGGCTTGCCTGTGATGCGGGCGATGTAGGGGACTGCTTTGCCGACGTAGCCGGCGATGTGCGCCCCGAGGCTGAAGCCGATGAGGTGCACGCGGCTCACGTTGACTCCCTGCGTCGCCAACAGATGGCGCAGAAAGCTGCGCAGGACGACGCGTTTCACTCACAACATTTCCTGAATCGAGACAAGACTTAAACATTTTTTATGAGTCTGATATAATACCAAACGACTTGACTGGTCATCATCACATTTAAATACCTTTCTGTTCTTCTAAATAAGATTCTGTACTTTTATCAGCACATTTCATTCCAAACTTTTCTTGTTTATCAGTTTCTACAAAAAAAAATCAGCTTTGTTAAATCACGTTTTTCACTCTGGAAGTATCTCTGAAAATTTCGACTAAACTTTCAAGATAACATTATGAAGCTTATATCATGACGACTGTATAAGAAATTCCTTGTTTTTAGTTTAATAATTCTGATAAAAAACGACGTACTTCCGTTTTTTTTGTGTACGCGTTTCTATAGTTGATTTCAACCATTGAAGATTGTTCAAGCAAAAGAATTCAAATTACCCTCATCCACAACGCGATACAAAATACAGACAATCTTTTGAATCTTCAAGATCATTCAACAACATCGTTCAAATAACGCTAAGCCACAACGCGATTAAACCGTGTAGCCCTATGTTTGGCTATGTTTGGTTAGGGCAACAGTCCACCAAGCTCAGTCCATCTAGGTCCTCATCTATAGTGGTGTAGCCCAATGTTAGGTTAGGCTATGTGCAGCGCTATGTTTGGTTAGGGCAACAGTCCACCAAGCTCAGTCCATCTAGGTCCTCATCTATAGTGGTGTAGCCCAATGTTAGGTTAGGCTATGTTTGGCTATGTTTGGTTAGGGCAACAGTCCACCAAGCCCAGTCCATCTAGGTCCTCATCTATAGTGGTGTAGCCCAATGTTAGGTTAGGCTATGTGCAGCGCTATGTTTGGTTAGGGCAACAGTCCATCAAGCTCAGTCCATCTAGGTCCTCATCTATAGTGGTGTAGCCCAATGTTAGGTTAGGCTATGTGCAGCGCTATGTTTGGTTAGGGCAACAGTCCACCAAGCTCAGTCCATCTAGGTCCTCATCTATAGTGGTGTAGCCCAATGTTACGTTAGGCTATGTGCAGCGCTATGTTTGGTTAGGGCAACAGTCCACCAAGCTCAGTCCATCTAGGTCCTCATCTATAGTGGTGTAGCCCAATGTTAGGTTAGGCTATGTGCAGCGCTATGTTTGGTTAGGGCAACAGTCCACCAAGCTCAGTCCATCTAGGTCCTCATCTATAGTGGTGTAGCCCAATGTTACGTTAGGCTATGTGCAGCGCTATGTTTGGTTAGGGCAACAGTCCACCAAGCTCAGTCCATCTAGGTCCTCATCTATAGTGGTGTAGCCCAATGTTAGGTTAGGCTATGTGCAGCGCAATGTTCCTCAGCCATAACGGTCACCCATCCGTTTGGTCGAGCGCGCGCACTATTGCTTAACGTGATGTAACAAACTCTGCTACAGTAAATAACGATGTTTTTATACGTTTTTAATGGTTTAAATGATAATTGTCAAATACTGTTAAATGTACTATTTATTGGTAAATAGTGCTGCAGGCGGCTGTTCTCGCCAAGTCTAAATTTGCTCTGACATGGCAATTGCAGGCTGATGAACCACGAAGCCATATTGTCATAGCCAGCATCTGTGACCTGCTTACTCATATCCGATCAAAGTGCATGCAGTATTGCTGGAATGCGTGAGATTTAGCTAGATGCTAGTGGAAGAGTAATGACCACAAGGCTCGTGTACCTAGCGCGGACAACAGGCTGGTATTACGGCGTTGCTGGTAAAAAAGTGGTTTTCCCTAACCTTTTAACGCAGTAATACCTGGTGCTAGTGTAGCACCAAAACGTGGGCCACGCTAGGTAAGACCGCAGATGTAGCCCTTGTTAGAGTGACTCACAGAGTGACGACGGCGGCGGCAACGCGCGTGTTGGCGGCCACGTGGAAGTAGGTTACGTCCACCGAGCCCTTGCCCCAGTCCACCACGATCACGTTGCCGTCCACCTGGCAGACGAAGGACGCACACTCATTATCGGTGTTTAATGACGCACTGTTTTGACAAGTGGCCCTGTGGCGCTGGTCGGTGTCGGTGGATGAAAGGGTGATGATGAACCTAACCTAGTCTAGAAGGGAGGAGGGGAAACCCGGTGCCGGCACGTAGCCTACTCCTGTCGAAAAGCACCGAGGGGACCACCGGCTTTACGTCCCTTCCGAAGGACGGTGCAACTCGAACGACGGGATTCCTTCGCTAATCCGTGCTGTCGAGAGGTTGACAAGCAAGGCGAGTGAAGTTTTCGTACTAACTTCAAACCCTCCGACCTCTCTCCCGAACAGAACCGATCATGTGCATGATGGTCACCCATCAAACACCGAACGCAGCGCGATGTTGCTTAACTTCGGTGATCTCACGAGAACCGGTTTTTCCAACCTGGCAAACAGTTCGGTTTGAAAAAGCTCAAAGTTCAATTAAAGTTCGGTTCAGGTTCAGCGATTGTTTTTTGCTATTAAAAGGTTGGCCGCCATTTTCATTTCACCGACTCGTGAAACTAAATCCAGGCGGCGGTGTTTGAAAATCACAACATGAAACACTAGAACAGTGGCTAAACGTTTTATTTAACACTCGCATAGCTTCTAGCATTTTACTAGCTACTTTATTATTACACTTATCAACTAATGCAGCTAGAAATTAAGGTAAATCGGGAACTGCAAATGAATTTGTCGTCATGTTGTTGTCAACTAGCGCTCAGAGCGGACAGGGTTACTCTTACATTAAAAGAAACTTATACATCTTGAACACTATGTTCTTCCTTACCCTTCCATACTTTAGCTATGTCTTACTTTCGTGCCCATGTTGTTGCTCTGCATAACCCGTGGCTGATGCAAAGAGTCATGATATTTGTTACCTTGCCGATGACGGCGTCCTTCACCCCCAGGATGTCGGAGTCGTTGCCATTCTGCACGAAGCCGTGGATTATGAACACGGTCGGCTTGCTGCCGTCGAAGCTCGATCCGGCAACGCTGTACAACCCGTCCGACGGATTCGACACGTAAAAGCTGTCAGCAAACAGGCCGTGGGTCAGGGTTCGCTCGGATGCGACCAGCAGGTGACACGGTGAACAAGTGACCAGTGAAGTAGGTTGGGAATGGGCCTTGACTATTACTATGTGGGTCTCGGCGATATCATGCGACAAAGCGCTGGTGGTGAGCCTGGTGGCATAATCAGTTTAAATTAAATCCATCATCTGCACAATACTCTTTTGTATGTCAACTGTCGGTTGACGCTTGCGATATTTCGTGAGATGACGTAAGTAACGTTGTGATAACTTGTACCCGCACCCGACCGCGTGGATTCGAGCAGCAAAGAGCAGCAGGGTGGATCCACGGTGAAATACCAGCATAAAAATGTGTCTACATGCTGGGATATAACAGTATACATAATAATAATATGCTTAGCGTGTTAGTAAACTACTATCTTTGCAGATGAAAACTGGAGACCAGGTTTGCTGGTACCCACCGGTCCGGCGCGGTGCGGGTGTAGAGGTAGAACCGGGTGTCGATGACTTCCGGTGACTTGGGCGGGGGCATCGGACGCATCAAGGTCGTCCAGGGGGCGCCGTTAGAGAAGCAGCCCAGGTAGCCGAAGCAGGAGTCGTTGGCTGGCATTGGTCAGAACATGGCGCCGAATTAGATGACACTTAAGAACAATATGGCGCAGAAGTGCACGCCATCAACTTACCAGTTTTAGGATGAATAGGGATAAAGTAGGTAATAACGTGTTACAAATTTAAGCTTGAATACACCTGTTCCATTTAATGTAAATTCTAACCAAATAAAGTCATGATACCCACTCGCTAAAGCCAGATTTCCCTATCTTCCTTCGTTTTTTAGCAGAGCTCATGAATCTTTTTTTCCAAACCAGTGGCCAGTCCAGTGGGTATCTGACGTCATTTTTCTATGAGTGGAATAGGTCTATTAATACTGTAAATCCATTTATCTTTGAAGGTATTTGAGACAAGGCTGCATCTTACCAGCTTCCGCCCAGTGAACCAGTATCAACGCAGCCGTGAAAAGCGCGAACGTGAAGCCAGCCATCGTGCAGTCAGACCGAGCAAGCAGAACGGAGCTGGCTCATTCCCTGCCCTTATATATACCTACCCGTCAATCGCTGTCACCGATGCACTTTGCCGAATAACCTTGAACTTGGTGTCCGCCATCTGTTGCCGAACAATGTGACAGTTGACACAGTGCTAATTACGACCTGTTGATTATCTCTCTTGGCTGAGCCACATGTGTTTCGTTAACAATGGTGTTGAATTTCCAATTTCATTCAATTGTTCTGTATCAAGCTCCAAAAAACTCATTGTTTGGGGTAAAGCAGTTGCAGCACATGTGGTTTTATTAAAACTAAGTAAATATCAATTTCATAGAAAGTAGAGTAAATAATTTAAATACTCTACATTATTAATTAATCTAATTATTAAATAATTTGTTATGCTGGTGACAGAATCGTCGGCGTGGGGTGAAGTTAAAGCAGCTCACAGCCATCTAGGTACAAGTTAACACAACGTTACTTACGTCATCTCACGTAATATCGAGGGGGCTTTGTTTGCCACTGATGCTCAATTTAAAATGCATGAAACTGCTATTTTCGACGAGAATAGTGGCTTTTGCTTCGAAAAGATTGCAAATCAGTTGGCTTGGCACTTGATAAGAGTGAGCTAGAACAAAAATATTGCTCAGAATTTTTAACAATTTTGTGTCTTAATTATAAAATGTCAGTTTTTTTTAAATATAATGAAAAAAAAATCTGAATTTTTCGCATATGAGTTCAAACTAGCAAGGGTGACGCTTTGAGTTTGAGTTTTACAGTTAAATAAAGTTAATTAGTACTTAATTGAGTTCGAATTGAAGAGTACTTAATGGCAGGGGGGAAGCAAAGATCCTGTATTATGTAGATAGCATGTGAAATGCTTAGTGTGGAGGAGCCGAGTTTGTTCTGCGGGATGCGTCTAGGCGCCACCGAACTTAGGCTCGGTGCCCATCCAGAACGAGGTAAGGTTAGGTAAGAAGAAGAACCCAATAACAATGTGAATTTAAGCCTAAATGCAAGTACTCGTTGCATGTACGGTGGACAATGACTATTAGAAACGAAATATCAATTCAAAAATTCGTATCCGTACCAGGATTCGAATCCGGGTCTTTGCCTCTCCAGGGCACTGAACTTAAATGGTCTTCCTTGTAGCATAATGGAGGCAAAGACCCGGATTCAAATCCCGGCATGGATACAAATTTAGGAATTGATATGTTGTTTTCTATCTGCTCTGCTCTGTTATTGCCAGACTGCTATCAAAAATGTGCCCGTGTAAACAGGGCTTTAGGGGTGGTACTTCTACGGTGGTCACCTTCGGACAGTACTTCTGCGGCAGTTACCTTCGGATTGTACTTACGCTGCAGTTGCAGCGGCTAATTCGTTTAACATGGGCTCTTATGGGAGTCTGTGGGGAATGGTAAGGTGCGGGCGTGGGGACATTCGGCGGGAGTCGAACCGCATATTTCTGGATAGATCCGGCGAATATGCATCCTTAACATAGAGCTGAGTTTTCCTTAGAAATTGAATTTTAAAAATTTATAACGATTTTCTTAGAAATTAAATTTCAGAAATTTATTTGAGATTAAAGGCTGGTTCACAATCAACTTAGCAATAGACATAACTTAAAATAAGCAGTAACTTAAAAGTTTGACATATGGATCTCCATTAGACTGTCTACAACAAACACAAGGACTTAACTTAGACATGACTTAAACATAATGTTTGACCATGTCTAACTTTTAAGTTACTGCTAATTTTAAGTTATGTCTATTACTAAGTTGATTGTGAACCAGCCTTTAGTGTTTTTGTTGAAATTTCGGCCAAGTCATTTAACATGGTGGCTTATGGGAGTACCAAAAAATTGCAAAGTTCGAACGGGGGGACATTTGAGGGGTATCGAACGATATTTTTCTGGATAGCCCCGGTGAATGTGCATCTTTTATAGAAAGTAGCTGCTTCTTTAGAAATTGAATTTTCAAAAGTTATAACGAATACCACCAAAATACTTAAAATGGCAGTAAAAAAGTTAACTAACGTTAGATTTGTTTCAAATTTCTAAAATAGATAACATACCATAACAGCTGTGTGATTTTGCAATTTCATTGAAATCCATCATCAGGAAAAATTTTAAAGTTTTACTTTACCGAACTTTAGTCATGCTTATGTTACTCCCATTTATTAACCTATGTCTTGACGATTATCTCGATTTTGCAATAACTTCTTCTAAACTAGTGAATGGAGTTGACTGAAATTTTAACGGTGAATACAAAATAGGTGTCTTAGCTTTAAATTAATTTGTCGGAAAATTCTTTCGGAAAATTTAGCCAAAAAAATTTTAAAAGCACTAAATCAGTAATAACTCGATACGTAATAATCCGATGGAGCTGAAATTTAGAAAGGTGCCTCCGTATATTGATTTGGCAGATTCTATTAGAATTTGAAGAAAATTTTATGGAACATTCGGAAAACTTATAATAATATCTTTAGAATTCCAAATTTCCATGGGTCAAGGGGTGGAAAATCCACCTAAATCTAGGGCCTCAGGTGACACAACCGGGTGGCCACTCCGGACGCTTCTCTTGTTTCTTCTTCATCTTCTTCTTCTTCGTCCTCTTCTTCTTCTTCATCTTCTTCATTTCTTTCCTCCATCCTCTCTACTAATTCCTTCCATTGCTCTCTATTCTCCCACAATCTATTATCATCAACATCACTCCACTTTCCACGTCTTTCTACATCCTCTATTATCTTCTCTCTCCATCTTTCCCTAGGTCTTCCAACTCTTCTTCTTCCAACTGCCGTATTTTCAAACTCCCTTCTTGTAATTCGCATCTCATCCATTCTCTTCACATGTCCAAACCACCTTAATCTTTCTCGACCCATTCTAAAACCCAGGCTCTCAACTCCCAGCTCGTTCCTAATAATATTACTTCTTATCTTGTCCATTCTTGTAACTCCTCTTATACTTCTCAAAAACTTCATTTCTGCTGCCTGTATTTGGCGCTCTTCTTTGCGTCCCATTGCCCAAGTCACTGCTCCATAAGTTAAAATTGGGACAAGGTACATTCTGAACATAATCATTTTACATTTTCTTGGTACTGTTTCATTCCATAGTAATTTTCTATCCGATTGGTAAGAAAATTCTGCTTTCCTTACTCTTTCCCTGACATCTGCTTCCAGCCTTGCTTGATTTGTGAGAATACTTCCAAGATATTTAAACTCTTTCACTTCTTTTAACCACCCACTTCTAAGCTTAATACCCACATGTCCGTGTTGCACCTTCCTTTCCATGGTCATAGCTTCACTCTTTTCTGCACTAACTCTTAGCCCCATCTTTTCAGTCTCTTCACTCCACCTGTCAATCTTCATCTGTACTTCTTCTCTTGAATCTCCCCACACCACAACATCGTCTGCATAAATCAAAGTCCTCGCATCTTCTTCCTCGTGTGGTTCCACTTTTCTTAATAATTCGTCCATTACAATAACAAACAGAGTGGGTGATATATAGGATACTTCCTTGGCGAACTCATTCGTTTATGGAAAACCATTCAGTTAATTCTGCCGCTGTTAATCCTTCTGTTAATTGTTAATCTGTTCAGTTAATCCTCGGAAAACTTAAAAGAAAATATTCTTTTTTGACTTTTTTGTACGTTGTGACCATGGAAAAGTATGAAAGTGCATATCAGTGGATAGGCCTCATCAATACGCGTATTTTTTAAATTATTGCCTTTTCATCATGAAATGAAATTGAAAGAGATATAAAGGATTTAGTTGTGCGGTAAATTGACATGGGCTCTTACGGGAGATGATGAAAGTTGCATTCGGCGGGCATCGAACCGCATACTGATGGATAGCCCCGGTAAATATACGCATCTACTACGTTGTGTACAGTTTTCCTTGGAAATTGAATTTTGAAAAGTTATCACGATTTTAGTTATGCACAATACACCTGATCAGTTAGTACTCGATTAGTAATGATCCGATTGAGCTGAAATTTGGAAGGTGCATCCGCATAGCGATTTGGCAGATTCGTTTAGAATGTGAGAGCTTTGTTTGCCACTGATGCTCAATCTCAAGCGTCAACTCACAGCTGACATTAAAAAGAGTATCTTTTCCGGATGATAACTGCATCTTGTTTGCTTTAACTTCACCCCGGTCCGCCAGGTTCGCCACCAGCGCTTCGTCGATGCGATTTCCGAGTAAATGAAGCGAGTTATGGACGTTTAAAAGTTGTCTGTGAATGCAGTCGCTAGCGAAGCTACGGTGACAGGGTTCCGGGTTTGTAATGACTAATGCGACCAGGTATCTGGCCTGGTGATAAACCCTGCCTTTGAGTTACAGCACTGTGACGATGTTACGATAGATTAGACCTGAAATTTAAGCATTTTCAAGTGTAGCTTTTCCCTCTTGGTGGGTGGGTTATCACCAGCTTACCGATAATCAGATTATTGAATGGATTTAATTCATGGTTATTGACAAGACACGAGAGTCTTACTGTTCATTTTCAAAGAGAGCGTATACTTTCGTACTTAACAGGCTTTGTGTCACCAACTTCCCACCACCGAAATGTGATATGTTACCTACAATATTTTAGATTTGAGTTCGTTTATTTATCATCAGTTTTATCTTAAGATAATCAGATCGGCGAATGTATTTAATTCATGACTATTTACATATTAAAAGTCTACGTTTTAGTTTCATTATAGAAATTTTTAAATTCCACCGTTCAAGATTGGTTTTAGAAGCTGGTATGCGTGTGCAAAAAGGCGTCAATTTTTCCGGTATGGTCTCTCCCTGTTTGGTCTGTACTCGCTTTAACTTAAAACTAAACAAAATCCGTTATAATTAAACGTCGTAAGTGTAATAAAATCCATCAACTTGTTATTATGACATTAATCACTGGGCTTCCACCATGTGTTTCATTAAGATTCACGGTCAAGGCGATACAGATTATGTATTCACTAATCACATTCTTTAATTGCCGGCATACGCAACGGGCGGCCGTCGATCTGGTTTCAGCCGCGAGCTGCTGCGTTGAGTCAGCTGCAACCGGAACGCTAGCGTTTCGGCAGATTCCGGTTTGTTTGGTCGTTGGCCCACCGGGACCAGGTTGACCCTTCGAGATCGCGATCACGCTCTGCGATGCGATGCGGTGCTCTGATGGAGAATTCATTGCCCATTTGACAAGTTGGATCGTAAAAAAGTGGTTCACCCGTTTCTGGAAAAACCGAAACATCAGTTTACGAGACGCGGCAGTGGCGGTGATCGTGGCCTTCGTGTTAATCAACCGTTCTCTTTCCAAATCTTACCCAGAAATACCTTAGTTACAAAAAAATTAGTTTCAATAAAAAATGTATTGGACACTTATAACTGCTATTCTAACTTGTTTTAAATCTATTTGTTTTATTTTTAAAAAATTCTGTAAAATTGTGCTAAATTTTTATTTGATTTTTCAATAGATAGACATTATCTCAACATTTTCTCTCGATGAAAGTTATCAAGAGAAGAGTTATTATAAGAAATGGAATACCGATCCATTCCAAAATTGCGTTTCTTCCTTTAGATATCCACTCCAGAGTTTCATTTTCCGTCAAGCATAATTTTTTAAAGTACCTAGGTACATATACCTACATTTCGATACTAATAATAATTAATAAATATCTTTCGCGCAGAAGCGAATAATTTTAGTTTACTTAGAAATCAACATTAATAACGTGAAAAAATATTTTGTAATTTGTGGATTAGAATCTAACAAACACAGTCTTGACTTCTAGGATCATAATTCTAGAATTCTACGGGAATAACTCACGCTTTTTTGAGTGACAGTTTTGCTAACAAATGACACACAAGGTTTCCAGAAGAAACAAAGTGAGTCAGGAAGGCTTATAGGGACAGAGTCAAATAATTTTTTCGGATTTCAGTTTCTTGCCAAACAGAGTCAATATATTGGTTCCGTTTTTATAAATTCTGGGGTTTATTTTAGGAGGCTTAGATAATTTTGTTTCGTTAAAAACATAGAGAAAATTTTGAAAAAATAATTCACAGGATTACCCAGCAAAATACGTTTGAGCATGGACGTTATGTATGAGTTTGGGAAAATAACATTTAACAACCTAGTTATAGCTCCCTCTTTGAACATAGCCCGCATCACCTCTGCACAAAAAAACTACAACCAAATCCCACCCCCGCTATCACCGTCATGCCAACGCGAGCTTCCTTCGACGCAAGCCTGAAAACTTACCTAATACAAAATCTTTACTATAATCTAGAAAAATATCTAAACAGAAACCACAAAAATAATTTTAATAAACTAATTTCAATACATAGAATCTCCTTAAATTCTCCACTATCACTAGTATCATTAATCTAGTACAATTTTTCACTATTATTGTTATCATTATTACAATTATTATTATTACCATACATATTAAATATTTTATAAACTAGTGTTATCACCATCAGCCTAAATCAGACTCAACCTAGCCAAAACATATCCAAGTTCCTCTATAATACTAGGCTCACACAACTACTAAGTAATTGTTCGCAGCAAATAATAAAGAAATAAGTAAATAATTGGTTGTTCTGAAAACTACCGCGCTAAAATTATGAAAAGACACGAGGTGTTTCGCGAATCGAGCAGCTGCCACCGTGGGCCAAGATCTCCGAGACATTCCTTCGTGGCTGCAGGAAGGAAGCAAAGCGTTGAGAAGACATCGCTGCTGACCCCGCGTCCACAGCACGTGTCACGCCAGCCCGCGGCATGCGCTGCGATACGCCAAGGAGGGAGGCTGCCGGTATAAAACTGGGATGCGGAAATTCGCCGATCAGTTCGCGTGCAAAATTGCTCGCGTTTGCCGGATCGACAAATTCGGGCTTGTGTTCGTGCGTTGATCTAGTTTGTAAGGTGAGTCAGGTTCAGTGATAAGTGCAGTGACGCTTTGAATCATAAACAAGTATTTAAATGACTTACTTTTGGTTTATATAAAGCCCTGTTTTACTGTGACTTGTCAATTATTCGACGGTTAATATCTATAGGCATAGCATTGGCAGTGTCAGTAGCAAAAAGTTGACAGGCCCCTGGAAAATCGGGCTTACGTTGATTTGTGTGGCTGTATGCGATTTATTGCATGGAATGCATCTAAATGCCTGAAAATCAAATTGTTAATAACTTTGTAAAATAGCGGATGGAAGTCACAGTTTATTAGCGATTTCAAATTTGCAACTGCATTTATCACATTTATATTTAATCTTTATTTTGCGGTGACTTGTGGTTCAAAAGCTACAGCGAGTTGCCTGATTTTAACGAAATTTGTATCCCCGCTGTAATATTAGTATACGATGCAATCCAACCTTGTTTTAAGTAATCCAGAAAAAATACTTTTATAAGCATTTTGCTACTTGTTGGTGCTTTAAACCAGTGCTTCTTGTGGTGCTTCTTGAAGCGATCTCAACCTACTGTTTAACCAATTGCTGGAAGATCGAGCGAAATCCTTCAAGTTTGCAGCACGTGGATATCAAGTGTGTGGTTTTTTTCTGTTTCTCTTATGTTTGTTATAAAAACACTAAGAGGCCTACTCAGATCCTTGCGAAATTTGGCAAAAATTTTCGTAACAGCTCAGTGCGGTGCTGAATAGGTTTTGAGCAAAATCCGTTCAGCCATTTTTCTTGTATGAGCAAAATACGAATTGCATTTTTCAGTTTTTTGGTTGTAACTCCACAAGGAATTAATAAACGTCACCAAATTTTTGAAATCAATATATCACAGCATGGTACTCGTATATCCCAGGCTACAAGAGCGTTGTCACCAACCTCGGTTTAAACCCTGGTTAAGCCTCACTCATCCTTCAACGTGACTACACATGCATTGTTTGCCTATCGTCTAACCCCGAAGAAGATTCCCGTTGCGTTGGTGAACGAAACGAAGCGAAGTGCTGCGAAGTGGAGTAAAGGGAAGCGAATGGATTGACTGAGCGAGACGCTGTCTTCTGCAGATGAGGCTGCTGTGGCTGCTGGGGATGCTGCTGGCAACGCTTTGTGCCTCTGCGCTCGCATCCGACGAAGTCAACCGCGAAGACGACGTCTCAGAAGACTTGTACGACGTGCGAACGGGACGGTACGTTGATTCAGCATCTCTCTCACACGGTGGGGTCCATTCACTTACAACCCCCAATTTTGAAAGTCAGTCTGTTTTTCCGCGCCAATCGCGTGAGCTGCGTTAGTGCCTGTGACTGCTCGGTATCCCGTCGAATATTTGTTCGAAATATTTCGTGTCATGTAATTCAAAAACCCTTATCGATGTGCGAAACGAGCGAAGACAGTGAAGCGAATCTTCAACTAGAATTACTGCAGAGAAATATCCACTAGGTTTTTATTTTTGTCTGTTTGCGCTCTTCAGGCCAAACGCCTCAACCGATTTTGATGAAATTTTATGAAAAGCTCTGTACTATTTTCAGCACATTCCATTAAATTTTTTTTTTACAAAAATCAGTCTTTTAAGCCACTCTATTATTTATTTACCACTAGGGCTTCGTAAACACACCAAATGTAATCGTGTTGTAGGAGAGCGCAAATATTACTCTCATCTATACACACGATTGTATGAGTGTTCGTTAAGCCCTAGTATTCTGGTCAAAAAGACGACATCAACCAACCGACATCATCTTTCAGCGGCCGGAAGAGCGTCAAGTACGTCATGCGCAGAGACGTGTCCGAGTACATCGCGCATGTCCGGAAGCAGATCGCCGAGCTGCTTGAATACGTCGACGCCGAGGAGGCGCTGGCCGTGTCCACGGAAGATGTGTTCAAGTCGCTGGACCGACAGTCCCTCATCGAGATCTATAACCAGCACGAGCAAAACGAGCACAACGTACGATACAGGTGAGTCTAGCTTCATCACCAGCCTGTCATTCACCCTCAGCTCGCTGCTAGCTGCTAGGTTAGCTTCATCACCAGCCTGTCATTCACCCTCAGCTCGCTGCTAGCTGCTAGGTTAGCTTCATCATCAGCCTGTCATTCACCCTCAGCTTGCTGCTAGCTGCTAGGTTAGCTTTATCATCAGCCTGTCATTCACCGTCAACTCGCTGCTAGCTGCTAGGTTAGCTTCACCCTCAGCTCGCTGCTAGCTGCTAGGTTAGCTTCATCATCAGCCTGTCATTCAGCCTCAGCTCGCTGCTAGCTGCTAGGTTAGCTTCATCATCAGCCTGTCATTCACCCTCAGCTCGCTGCTAGCTGCTAGGTTAGCTTCATCATCAGCCTGTCATTCACCCTCAGCTCGCTGCTAGCTGCTCGGTTAGCTTCATCATCAGCCTGTCATTAACCGTCAACTCGCTGCTAGCTGCTAGGTTAGCTTCACCCTCAGCTCGCTGCTAGCTGCTAAGTTAGCTTCATCACCAGCCTGTCATTCACCCTCAGCTCGCTGCTAGCTGCTAGGTTAGCTTCATCATCAGCTCGCTGCTAGCTGCTAGGTTAGCTTCATCACCAGCCTGTCATTCACCCTCAGCTCGCTGCTAGCTGCTAGGTTAGCTTCACCCTCAGCTCGCTGCTAGCTGCTAGGTAAGCTTCACCCTCAACTCTCTGCTATTTATCTATCTACCGATTAAACCAACTTTTGTATATTCTTCCCCCCTGACAGACGCGGTAAACGCGGTCCAAAGGGTGAGCCTGGCTACAACGTGTTCGGGGAGAAGGGCGAGAAGGGCTACCCTGGGTCGCTGGTCCCGGGCCCCCCGGGGCCCCGAGGGCTGCCGGGCGTCGAGGGCGTCACGGGCTTCACCGGGCCCGACGGATACCCGGGGTTGCGAGGCCCGGTGGGGTCGACGGGTGCCGTGGGGCCCGATGCGCCCCCCGGCGTGATGGGCCCCGACGGCAATCTGGGGGCTCGCGGGCCCGACGGTGTTTCGGGGGTGAGTTGGCGAAGGAGTCGTTGTAACGGGTTGTGGTGTGTTAGTTAGTTGTATTGATGCTGGTTGAAAATTAGCTGAGATTTGCATGAGGTGAAAAACATATGTAAGAAAGCTGACAGCTAACAATAGTCGTTCAAAAAGCTTTTAACTCTCACTGTCAGTCAGTGTCTCTGGTTCAAGATTTCCCTAATTCTATGAAGCTAGAATTGTTTTCGCGTGAATAAATGGAAAACTCGATACTAGAAAAGCGCTAGACAAGAAAACTATTAAGCCGATAGGTACGCTTCAAAACAATAGCAGATCCAAGCTTAGAGATTTCAAAGCGTTGCAGAAAATTTCATCAACTTCGGTCATCGGTTTTGGCTTCGCTGTACTTTGTGTTGGCAGACTTTAGAATTTTTAACCTCAAGACTCTCAAATCTAAATTCTCACAGCAATGTGTACTGTGCACGCCGTATCACTCACAGAACCCATGTATAGTCCATCCACTCTGGTGGTCAGTGATTTCCACAAAATCACTGGGAGCCTCTCGAGTGATAATTCGCCGTGTCGCCATGTCGCCATACCAGGTTGTGTTACAATCACGTGCTCTTCGATTTGCTCTCAAAACGCACGATATTCATACCTACTTACTTTCATACTTTATTTAGCGCGAGGCAACTGCCGTAGGAGCTGTACATTTCCAGGATTTGTACAGAAGCAGCTTTTACTCACCCGCCAAACGCCAATCCAGCAAACATCATCGCATTCCTCTTGCTAAACCTCCTCACACAAGACACAACGTAACTCCCAGCTCGCATGCTGCACAGCTCTGTGTTCCCAGCTGTAGCCAGCCTCTCTATTTCTCTCTCTCTCTTTAACCGCTCAAGGACAGTCGGGACAACGCAAACGCACATTATCAATAAACTATCGCGGGACGAACCCTGTTGAACTGCAAATAAAAACAATATTCTATTTACAATTTAAATGTGGAATTCCTGCTTCTGTTTGCTATTGATATTGCCCTACCGAACACGTCGCACGTTCCCAGCCGTCCGCCTCGCAGCCAGCGTGCTACGCGCTTCAACGTCCCACCGAACACGTCGCACGTTCCCAGCCGTCCGCCTCGCAGCCAGCGTGCTACGCGCTTCAACGTCCCACCGAACGCGTCGCACGTTCCCAGCCGTCCGCCTCGCAGCCAGCGTGCTACGCGCTTCAACGTCCCACCGAACGCGTCGCACGTTCCCAACCGTCCGCCTTGCACCCAGCGTGCTACGCGCTTCAACGTCCCACCGAACGCGTCGCACGTTCCCAACCGTCCGCCTTGCACCCAGCGTGATACGGGCTTCAACGTCCCAACGAACCCGTAGCACGTTCCCAGCCGTCCGCCTTGCACCCAGCGTGATACGGGCTTCAACGTCCCAACGAACCCGTAGCACGTTCCCAGCCGTTCACCTCGCACCCAGTGTGTTACGGGCTTGAAACACAGCGTGTGACTGGATTTAACACAATTTGTTCTCGCCGCTACAGTCTACGGGCATCAGCGGCGTTACCGGGGCAAATGGCATCACGGGCGCCCCAGGAGTAAACGGCGTCGATGGCGTCGAGGGTAGAACGGGGGTCACCGGCATCTCTGGAGCCACGGGTTTGCGAGGCATCACGGGGTTGGAGGGTGTCACGGGCGCCCCAGGCCCTCAGGGACTCAACGGCGTCCCGGGCTTGGAGGGTAAGTGACACAACGATAGCATATTTCGCTGTCAAAATTTTGTAAATTTTGTAAATTTAATTAACTTAGAGCAGAATGGTCACCCATAACCTACTCGGTCCGTCGCAGTGTTGCTTAACCCAGTGCATATGGTGCCATACAGGTGTCACCGGCGCCACGGGCCTGAAGGGCTTCGAGGGCATCACGGGGGCCCGGGGCATCACGGGCGTCACCGGCGTGTCCGGCCGAGAGGGCATAACCGGGCGGACGGGCCCGGAGGGATTCACCGGGGTGACCGGGCTCAAGGGGGCAGAGGGCGCAACGGGGGTTACGGGGCGCACGGGGGTCACGGGCGTGACGGGGCGCAAGGGGGCGGAAGGCGTGACGGGCGATAGAGGTAAGTAAAAGCAACGGCAGCAGCAACAGAAAATGTAAAGTAAGTTTTTTGGATAAATAGTTGAACCAGTTGGGTATACGGAAAAACTTGGCATTCAGAAGTATATAATTTTCTTATATGAAAACGTTATTTGCTACCATTCAGATTTACACTTATGATTATACCAAATTAGAGAGTCTGATTCTATACCGACAACTGGTAATTACGTATCATTACGGCCGAGTTATAGCTATGGTAAACCACTGTGTAAAAATAATGTATGTTCCAACTGGTTCCACCGCATGGCAGTGCACTTTTCCGAACAGGTCGAGTTTAATTTCAGTCACAAGCCATAGCGAGTAGGTTCAATACACTCTACAATTTGATCCGGCCCAAACCAATAAATGATATAGCAGCACAGGAACACCAAAAGATTGATCGAAAGCAAGGCATCGGCCCCCCAGATCGTTTCTCCTGGCATCTCAGTGCTAGACACCAGCTCCTGGCATCTCAGTGCTAGACACCAGCTCCTGGCATCTCAGTGCTAGACACCAGCTCCTGGCATCTCAGTGCTAGACACCAGCTCCTGGCATCTCAGTGCTAGAAGCCAGCTCCTGGCATCTCAGTGCTAGACACCAGCTCCTGGCATCTCAGTGCTAGACACCAGCGCCTGGCATCTCAGTGCTAGACACCAGCTCCTGGCATCTCAGTGCTAGATGCCATCTGCTGGCATCTCAGTGCTAGACACCAGCTCCTGGCATCTCAGTGCTAGACACCAGCTCCTGGCATCTCATTGCTAGACACCAGCTCCTGGCATCTCAGTGCTAGAAGCCAGCTCCTGGCATCTCATTGCTAGACACCAGCTCCTGGCATCTCAGTGCTAGACACCAGCTCCTGGCATCTCAGTGCTAGACACCAGCTCCTGGCATCTCAGTGCTAGAAGCCAGCTCATGGCATCTCAGTGCTAGACACCAGCTCCATCTCAGTGCTAGACACCAGCTCCTGGCATCTCAGTGCTAGAAGCCAGCTCATGGCATCTCAGCGCTAGACGCCATCTGCTGGCATCTCAGTGCTAGACGCCATCTGCTGGCATCTGAGATCGCGTCTTCTGCAATCAAATTGATATTACTAGTTAAAGCATGCAACGTTAGCACGGTAATCAGCAATTAATCTCCTTGTGTCTTAGGTGTACCGGGCCCCACGGGAGCGACCGGCACCGTGGGCCGAACGGGCGCCACTGGCGTCCGGGGCCCCACTGGGGTGACGGGCAGAGAGGGCATCACCGGCGCCCAGGGCCGCACGGGGGTCACGGGGGTCACGGGTGCCCCAGGCATCGTAGGAGCCACCGGCCCAAGAGGGTCGACGGGCGTGACGGGCATCCGGGGCATCTCGGGACCCCCTGGCGCCGGGGGGGTCACGGGCACGGTGATCATCAATGGGTCCAGGGGGCCGCCGGGGCGCCCGGGGCCCACGGGGGCGTCGGGTCCGCCGGGACCTCGTGGGGCGGAAGGACGGACGGGGGTGCCTGGAAGGGGCTAGCGGTGGAATTGGGGATGATTTCGAGTCGTCATAGCTGCTTCTTGAATTCCATCGGCGATGAGTTGGGATCTATTGTAATATTTTTGTGTTTTTATAAGCATGATTGGGTCTCGCTTGAAAATAAATTATTTAATCTTTGTTACTATGCCATGCGTTTCTATGTGTTTCTGTTGCGGAAGTGATGGTTCCAGGGACGAGCGATTGATAACTTAAAGCAATCTCTATTGCTTTTAAGTGTCGACTCAAGGCGTTCGGTGTTTCATGCTCCCGTCCCAATTTAGAATGAATTCTCATCACCAAGGAATTTTGCCAGCACTGTAAAGCAAATCGGTGGGTGAAGAAACAACAGCACAGCGAACATCTCACAGTTCTAGTTGAAATTTTGGCCAGGATCATCAGTCTCTGTTTCTGTTAGTTGACAGATTACAAAAAAAAACGGTATATACTGACAATCCAGACCGAATAATTTTCGAAAGACTGACTTCACTAACTTTGGGTCTGTTTTAAAATGTCTAGTTAAGTGGCTAACCTCGGTTAGAACCTCCGATTAAAAACTATTTAACAACTAGTTATTTAAGGGTTATTTTAATTTTATTTCGCATTTGATAGTTGAAAAATAAGCGCGCCCTTGACGATCCTTGACCCGGCCGGGTCCAGGCGACCTCAAGGCCAGAAGGGTAGGAAGTCCATCTTAATGTGCTCAGCGGCGATATCACAAGTTGAAGCGTCCAAGGGAGGATTCCTCCGGGGGTAGTCGCCGGTCTAGGGCGTCGACTTGGCGTCGGGGGCGCAAGGACGTCGGAACTCCTGCCCGCCCTCGTGGAACCACTTGTTGGCGACTGTAAGCAGAGGGCCGACCACACCGATGTTTACTGGTGTCCACTTCACAGTCGGTTGTCCGTCAAGCATCACTGCAGTGTAATGCTTTAACCCGGAATAGTGGAATATCCATGGGTGCAGATCCCGGAACTGCCACAAATTCTTAAGTGGATGTTTCGCTTCTAATAATCGATGATAACTCAATTTCATTTAAGATTAACTCTGTCTACACAGCGCTAGTGGTCAACATTAACACCAACATGATGCGAAAGAAATTTGCAGCCACGAATAGACCTATTCCACTCAGAGGCAAATGACGTCAGATACCCACTGGACGTACTACCAGTTTGTAAAAAAATACTAAATACCTAGTTCTGCTAAATAACAAAGGAAGATAGGGAAATCACAACCCGAATTGCTCTACCTGGCTTTAGCGAGTGGGTATCATGACGTCATTTTGATAGAATTTTGATTGAATGGAATAGTAGGTGCATTCTATTGAAAGACAAAATATGACGTTAAATGGCCACTAAGAAAAGCCACCTGGGTTTTGATTTTCCTAGATCTTCTTTGGTTGAAAAGGTCCACAAAATATATCATTGGCTCTGCAGATTAATCAAGGAAGATGGGGAAATCTCAGTCCATCTTGCGTTCCTTAAGGAGTATATGACGTCATTGTTTCCATGAATGGAAAAGGTCCATTTTGTTGCTAGCAGTTGCTAACTGTAATAATCAAGTTGCTAGTAAAACACTGTAGAAGTGTTTTTAGTCCCAATTTTACCATTTTAATTACTCTGAGTTCAAGTGTTAGTTGAGCTAAACGTCATGGCAACAGCCGACCACGTGCAGTGAAATTCAACTCTTTCTGTGAGTTATACCTCAACTGAGCGTTGAAAAAAATGGTACAACTGGCCCTGAGAAACGCAGCACGTACTCCATTTGTTTCCGACGAGCACGGGGCAGCCGGCGTGCATCGTGCGCGGGTCTCCCTGGCCGTCGGCGTGGAGGTTGAACCAGACGGCAGCTGCGCCGCGCACGGGACGCAGCGCCAGTTCCAGGCTGGTGAACACCGTCGCGCCGCCCAGCTCCACGTCGCTCATCTTCAACGCGACAGACCAGACAACGCGGTTAGTGACATGTTGGTTGAGGGCTGCTGGAAGCTAAGCACTGATCTCTATAGCCTGGATAGCGCTTCGTACAGCGAGACTTTGATGCCGTATTGAGACACTTTATCATGTCTTCCCACTGATCTCTATAGCCATGGATAGCGCTTCTTACAGTGAGACTTTGATGCCGTATTGAGCCACTTTATCACGTCTTCCCACTGATCTCTATAGCCATGGATAGCGCTTCGTACAGCGAGACTTTGATGCTGTATTGAGCCACTTTATCATGTCTTCCCACTGATCTCTATAGCCATGGATAGCGCTTCGTACAGCGAGACTTCGATGCCATATTGAGACACTTTATCATGTCTTCCCACTGATCTCTATAGCCATGGATAGCGCTTTGTACAGCGAGACTTTGATGCCGTATTGAGACACTTTATCATGTCTTCCCACTGATCTCTATAGCCTGGATAGCGCTTCGTACAGCGAGACTTCGATGCCATATTGAGACACTTTATCATGTCTTCCCACTGATCTCTATAGCCATGGATAGCGCTTTGTACAGCGAGACTTTGATGCCGTATTGAGACACTTTATCATGTCTTCCCACTGATCTCTATAGCCTGGATGGCGCTTCGTACAGTGAGACTTTGATGCCGTATTGAGCCACTTTATCATGTCTTCCCACTGATCTCTATAGCCTGGATGGCGCTTCGTACAGCGAGACTTTGATGCCGTATTGAGACACTTTATCATGTCTTCCCACTGATCTCTATAGCCTGGATAGCGCTTCGTATGGCGAGACTTTGATACTGTGTTTGTTTGGAATGAATGCGATGCTTTGCAGTGTCTAGAATTTTTAGGATGAACGTGCTACTGAACGTGACGCTTACGTAGTACATGACCGTGGCGATCCTGTTTCCGTTCTCCGCGTTGAACGCCGTGTCGCGTGCCAGTCGGTCTGCCTGCAGACAAGGAAGACAACGTTCAGGTGAAACTGTCAGGAAGAAACCCTTGCCCAAGCTCAGAACATTTCTCTTGCTAAATAGGGACGGTCTCTCCTTAGATCACTACAGTTTCCAGTCTGCTTTTCTAATTCCTAGCTCTTTCTTTCACCTCAACGTCTTCTAATATCTTATCTTGAAACTGTTTACCAAGTCCAACCCAGTGAAAAACTAACATCCCTGTTAAAAATTTACGGTTGCTTTCTTTGTTTCGGTTGTTACTACAGTTCGTTTGCTGGGAGAGCATACATTTCCACAGGGAGCGCTAGTGTTCGAAACAAGGTTTGTGTTGCTAACTTCACACTTATTGAAATGTGAAATGTTGCCTATAGGCAACATATTTTCACATTTCAGTCTAATCTGAAATGGTATAGATACCATATTTCACTTTCAGATTAGAGTTGTTTAATTTATCATCGGTTTACTTACAGATAATCACATCAGCGAAAGTTTTTCATGCATGGTTATGGACAGATTAAAAGCATCCGTGTTAATTTCACTGTTGAAAGTTTCAAATTCCCCAGTTGAAGCCTGGTCTTAAGGAGTTGGTACGCAGGCAAAGATGCGACCCTTTTTTTGGTTGATTCTCTCCCTGTACAGAGTGTACACAGAGTTCTTGAGAGGCTAAGACGTTCTCTTGCCCTTCTAAAGTGAATCATTGAACATGGAGATACTAATTACAATGAAGTGGCTTTAGGGCCCATTGACCGAGACCGAGCTATTAAATCTTACAGACTGTATAAACTGTATAGAAAGTGTACTGACCGATAAATAGTCCCAGTGCGGCTGGAAGTGCCCGCCCACGTGGTAGTTGGTGACCTGCAGACTCTCGGAGGTGTCTAGGGTGAGCCCGGTGAGGTGACCGGCGCGGCGGTCCACCGCCTCCACTTCCGGTACCTCCCACGGCATCACCCAGCAGTTGCGCGCGATGCGGCTCGACAACACCTCGGTCTTGTTCTCGCTGATTACCGTCGCTGGAATCAGTCTGCAAAACAGCAGATGACAGTTATAACAGGGTCGTCAAAACAGGGTGGAATCAAGGGAACCATTTGATTACCCTCGAATTACCAATTAATAAATTTAAACTTTTTGTTTTGAATACAGAACAAAATTATGGGCGATGTAACTAAAAGCTTATTTTAAAAATAAGCGTCCGACTTATTATGGATTTGATGAGAATTCAGTTCGGAACTCCGCGAAAATACATCCCTCGGCAGAGAATGCGCTTGACGCAACCCGCATCGCACGACTGTAGCTCGTCCAAGGGAATCACTTGCCGTCCCGTGCTGATGGCTGTGCAGCGTGCAGCAAGCAGCATGCAGCGTGCTCGGTCCTAGCACCCAGCCGCTGCAGCGCTGTAGCGAGCCGGCCATTAAAAGCCCGAAATATGCGCGTAAAGAGCAAAGCGAGGATTTTAAAAGTCCACAATATTGTTCGTACCTCTTCTAGAGCCAATTTCGTATAAACATTTTGGCGCATTTTGTTCATTATGGGCAACCAGGCTGTAGGATGCAGGAAAATCTGCCAGCAAACATCACACAAGGCTGTAGGATGCAGGACACTCTGCCAGCAAACATCTCACCAGGCTGTAGGATGCAGGACACTCTGCCAGCAAACATGTCACCAGGATGTAGGATGCAGAACACTCTGCCAGAAAATATCTCACCAGGCTGTAGGATGCAGGACACTCTGCCAGCAAACATCTCACCAGGCTGTAGGATGCAGGACAATCTGCCAGCAAACATCTCACCAGGCTGTAGGATGCAGGACACTCTGCCAGCAAACATCTCACCAGGCTGTAGGATGCAGGACACTCTGCCAGCAAACATCTCACCAGGCTGTAGGATGCAGGACACTCTGCCAGCAAACATCTCACCAGGCTGTAGGATGCAGGACACTCTGCCAGCAAACATCTCACCAGGCTGTAGGATGCAGGACACTCTGCCAGCAAACATCTCACCAGGCTGTAGGATGCAGGACACTCTGCCAGCAAACATCTCAGCAGGCTGTAGGATGCAGGACACTCTGCCAGCAAACATCTCACCAGGCTGTAGGATGCAGGACACTCTGCCAGCAAACATCTCACCATTCTGTAGGATGCAGGACACTCTGCCAGCAAGTCAAGTAAACAGAGTGTCTAGCAAACGTACTTGGTACGGGCCATTGATGTGACGGCTTCGATCTCGGCGTCGGAGATGACGTCATGATAGAGCATGATGCGCGGATCGAGGTGCATCTCCTCCTCTTTGAGCCTCGCGAGGCGCAGGAACCAGGAGCCGTGGTCCACGAAGCGGCAGCGCAGCCGCGCTTGCGCAGCCAAGTCCACCTGCACCGGAAACACTTGCTTCAGCCTTCAAGTATAGTAATTTGATTATTAGATTAGATATCCCAACCTAGCCTTGCTTGAAGGTATCCCAACCTAGCCTTGCTCGAAGGTATCCCAAACTAGCCTTGCTCGAAGGTATCACAACCTAGCCTTGCTCGAAGGTATCCAAACCTAGCCTTGCTCGAAGGCATCCCAACCTAGAATTGCTGGAAGGTATCCCAACCTAGCCTTGCTCGAAGGTATCCCAGCCTAGCCTTGCTCAAAGGTATCCCAACCTAGCCTTGCTCGAAGGTATCCCAACCTAGCCTTGCTCGAAGGTATCCCAACCTAGCCTTGCTCGAAGGTATCCCAACCTAGCCTTGCTCAAAGGTATCCCAACCTAGCCTTGCTGGAAGATGCAACAACACCAGTCAAACAGGTTTTCTGCAAGCCAGGCAAGTTACCCGTGCGTCGCCTCTACAGATCTTCTTGTAGGTTTCTTCGTTGGCGTTGCCGTGTGGAACGCGCGGCAGATGCATCTCCTGGCCCGGCGGCGTCGCGGCGCTCAGCTCCTGGTAGCCGGCAAGGTTTCGCAGCGCCAGCCCGTTGTCCGGCTCCAGCGCTAGCATCTCCTCCGTCAGTTGCAGTGCCTCGTGGTACCTGCCTGCAATGGTTTCTCTTGAGTCTCAGTTCCTGGTGGCTCTTGGTGGCTCTTGGTGGCTCTTGGTGGCTCTTGGTGGCTCCTGTTAGTTCCTGTTAGTTCCTGTTAGCTCCTGTTAGCTCCTGTTACTTAGTTCCTGTTAGCTCCTGTTAGCTCCTGTTAGCTCCTGTTAGCTCCTGTTAGCTCCTGTTAGCTCCTGTTAGTTCCTATTGGCTCCTGTTAGCTCCTGTTAGCTCCTGTTTAGCTTCAGGTTCTGACATTTTTAATGTAAATTAAATATAGTTTAATGATCATTATTTAAATAACACCCATCCACATTGCGATTTAAACAAATGTTTGCGAAGCCCCGGGACCAGGATGTGTTGACATGAAGACAGTCAATACTTAAAATACTTAAAAAATACCATAAAATGCATCACATATACACTAGTGCAAAGTGCAAATCATAAATGTTTCTACTTATGTAGAAAGTCACTTATTTTATAAAAACATTAATTTAAAAGACACAGTTATAAAATTTTCTTAAAATTGTCTCCTTCCAACGCTTCCCAAATCGTCTTTCAACTGCAGTCCGGTGCTCGCCCTCGACCGTCCTTGACGCTGAACGCACGGCGCACGCGTTTGACAAGATCAAGACAGCGGCTTAGCGGTCGACGCCGAATGTCGCAGCCTCGGTCCGGCCGGGTCAGCGATCTCTGCATGGACCGGTTCGACTGGACGGACCGGATTCACTCGCTAACATCGTGGCCGGCTGCCGAATTCCGAGCGCCACGAAATCGAGAGTGGACGCACAGATGAAGACTTTCTTCTTCTCTATAGTTCGAGTTGTTGACTCGTGATTTCATTTCAATATAGAAGCTGGGGTGGCATATTTCAAGAAACTCCCGAACTCTTATTATAATCGCGTTGACGAGGGAATTTATAGTTTTGATTAGGTGCTCTGGTTGAAAATTATTTCCAGGACCTAGAGCCGAAAAAAAGGTTTTAAAACCTAAAAACTGGTTTAAGTGAAAACTATTTGTTCAATATGCATCAAACTTTTACACTGTCTTAAGCTTTAGATTTGTAAGTTGACAGTGAATTTCGTAAATATTGGTTTAACCTATTAATTGTTTTCATGGGGAAAAAACTGCAAAAATCCAAAAAAATATATATAAAACTTAAGTGCCATTTTAAGGAAGAGCACTTTACCGCACTTCAAATTTAAAACGGCCTCTAGCTTGGCAAAAATAACATTGTGTGGAAAATTTCGTCGAATTATATGCGGAACATTGACCACTAGAGAGTGAAAACGTGAAGATGAGAACACTGCTTTACAATAAAACTTCTCAACCGATTTGCTTCAATACGAGGCAGATCTGAGTTCAAAGTTCAAAGATTTTCGGAATCTTTCATCAAAATCGGCTTAGACATTTGGCCAGCGCGAACAAACCCACGCGAACAATGTTATCGGAAATTTCGCTTCACGTGGTGTCAATAACAACATTCAAAATCCAATACTAATATACCGTATACATTCGCCGTAAAAAGCTCCTAGAAACATACCCTGCTTTAATACCAGCGAAGCCAACGTTATAATCGGGGTTAGTCGAGTTGTTGGTGTGTGATTGCAGCATAGCGTCACTAGATTCACCACCTTCTATGTTCATTCATAGTCCTGTTTCTATCTCCATGGAGCCACGTTATAATCGGGGTTAGTCGAGTTGTTGGCGTGTGATAGCAGCAGAGCGTCACTAGATTCACCACCTTCCATGTTCATTCATAGTCCTGTTTCTATCTCCATGGAGCCACGTTATAATCGGGGTTAGTCGAGTTGTTGGTGTGTGATTGCAGCATAGCGTCACTAGATTCACCGGCTTCTATGTTCATTCATAGTCCTGTTTCTATCTCCATGAAGCCACGTTATAATCGGGGTTAGTCGAGTTGTTGGTGTGTGATTGCAGCATAGCGTCACTAGATTCACCACCTTCTATGTTCATTCATAGTCCTGTTTCTATCTCCATGGAGCCACGTTATAATCGGGGTTAGTCGAGTTGTTGGCGTGTGATAGCAGCAAAGCGTCACTAGATTCACCACCTTCCATGTTCATTCATAGTCCTGTTTCTATCTCCATGGAGCCACGTTATAATCGGGGTTAGTCGAGTTGTTGGTGTGTGATTGCAGCATAGCGTCACTAGATTCACCGGCTTCTATGTTCATTCATAGTCCTGTTTCTATCTCCATGAAGCCACGTTATAATCGGGGTTAGTCGAGTTGTTGGTGTGTGATTGCAGCATAGCGTCACTAGATTCACCACCTTCTATGTTCATTCATAGTCCTGTTTCTATCTCCATGGAGCCACGTTATAATCGGGGTTAGTCGAGTTGTTGGCGTGTGATTGCAGCATAGCGTCACAGATTCACCACCTTCCATGTTCATTCATTGTCCTGTTTCTATCTCCATGGAGTCACGTTATAATCGGGGTTAGTCGAGTTGTTGGCGTGTGATTGCAGCATAGCGTCACTAGATTCACCACCTTCTATGTTCATTCATAGTCCTGTTTCTATCTCCATGGAGTCACGTTATAATCGGGGTTAGTCGAGTTGTTGGTGTGTGATTGCAGCATAGTGTCACTAGATTCACCGCCTTTTATGTTCATTTACAGTCCTGTTTCTATCTCCATGGAGCCACGTTATAATCGGGGTTAGTCGAGTTGTTGGCGTGTGATTGCAGCATAGCGTCACTAGATTCACCACCTTCTATGTTCATTTACAGCCCTGTTTCTATCTCCATGGAGCCAGAAAACTCAAATAAACTTCACATCCAATTAAAGTTGCCGTGTTGCATAATTGTGCTTAATCCCGGACAGGCGAAAGTCCCGACACCAATTTTCGACTGGATATTTTCTTTCAAATAATAAATATCCACCATACATGCAACGAAATGAGCAGTTAGCTTCAAAGCAACCCCCTCGCATAAACTCACCCTGCTTGTATCTGGAGAAAGCGATGTAGCCAAGAATGTCTGTCAAGTTCTGCGCAGCGTCGCCGTCGTGCCTTGCCAACGCCTCCAGCATCCAGGGTTCGGCGTCGTGGAAGTGCCCGGCGTTGAACTCTCTCCGGCCGAGCTCGAAGCACTCCTCGGACGTCAGCTCACCGGCGTATCGCACCCCGTTCACCTCCCCCCGGGCCAGCGACTCGGCGTCCAGCCGATACATGTCCTGAGCAAGGGGTAGGGATTACCAGGATGTACGATGCTGGCTGAGTGTCCTGCATCCTGGAGCGTGGTGAGATGTTTGCTGGCAGAGTGTCCTGCATCCTACAGCCTGGTGAGATGTTTGCTGGCAGAGTGTCCTGCATCCTACAGCCTGGTGAGATGTTTGCTGGCAGAGTGTCCTGCATCCTACAGCCTGGTGAGATGTTTGCTGGCAGTATGTCCTGCATCCTACAGCCTGGTGAGATGTTTGCTGGCAGAGTGTCCTGCATCCTACAGCCTGGTGAGATGTTTGCTGGCAGAGTGTCCTGCATCCTACAGCCTGGTGAGATGTTTGCTGGCAGAGTGTCCTGCATCCTACAGCCTGGTGAGATGTTTGCTGGCACAGTTTCCTGCATCCTACAGCCTGGTGAGATGTTTGCTGGCAGAGTGTCCTGCATCCTACAGCCTGGTGAGATGTTTGCTGGCAGAGTGTCCTGCATCCTACAGCCTGGTGAGATGTTTGCTGGCAGAGTGTCCTGCATCCTACAGCCTGGTGAGATGTTTGCTGGCAGAGTGTCCTGCATCCTACAGCCTGGTGAGATGTTTGCTGGCAGAGTGTCCTGCATCCTACAGCCTGGTGAGATGTTTGCTGGCAGAGTGTCCTACATCCTACAGCCTGGTGAGATGTTTGCTGGCAGTATGTCCTGCATCCTACAGCCTGGTGAGATGTTTGCTGGCAGAGTGTCCTGCATCCTACAGCCTGGTGAGATGTTTGCTGGCAGAGTGTCCTGCATCCTACAGCCTGGTGAGATGTTTGCTGGCAGAGTGTCCTGCATCCTACAGCCTGGTGAGATGTTTGCTGGCAGTATGTCCTGCATCCTACAGCCTGGTGAGATGTTTGCTGGCAGAGTGTCCTGCATCCTACAGCCTGGTGAGATGTTTGCTGGCAGAGTGTCCTGCATCCTACAGCCTGGTGAGATGTTTGCTGGCAGAGTGTCCTGCATCCTACAGCCTGGTGAGATGTTTGCTGGCACAGTTTCCTGCATCCTACAGCCTGGTGAGATGTTTGCTGGCAGAGTGTCCTGCATCCTACAGCCTGGTGAGATGTTTGCTGGCAGAGTGTCCTGCATCCTACAGCCTGGTGAGATGTTTGCTGGCAGAGTGTCCTGCATCCTACAGCCTGGTGAGATGTTTGCTGGCAGAGTGTCCTGCATCCTACAGCCTGGTGAGATGTTTGCTGGCAGAGTGTCCTGCATCCTACAGCCTGGTGAGATGTTTGCTGGCAGAGTGTCCTGCATCCTACAGCCTGGTGAGATGTTTGCTGGCAGTATGTCCTGCATCCTACAGCCTGGTGAGATGTTTGCTGGCAGAGTGTCCTGCATCCTACAGCCTGGTGAGATGTTTGCTGGCAGAGTGTCCTGCATCCTACAGCCTGGTGAGATGTTTGCTGGCAGAGTGTCCTGCATCCTACAGCCTGGTGAGATGTTTGCTGGCACAGTTTCCTGCATCCTACAGCCTGGTGAGATGTTTGCTGGCAGAGTGTCCTGCATCCTACAGCCTGGTGAGATGTTTGCTGGCAGAGTGTCCTGCATCCTACAGCCTGGTGAGATGTTTGCTGGCAGAGTGTCCTGCATCCTACAGCCTGGTGAGATGTTTGCTGGCAGAGTGTCCTGCATCCTACAGCCTGGTGAGATGTTTGCTGGCAGAGTGTCCTGCATCCTACAGCCTGGTGAGATGTTTGCTGGCAGAGTGTCCTGCATCCTACAGCCTGGTGAGATGTTTGCTGGCAGAGTGTCCTGCATCCTACAGCCTGGTGAGATGTTTGCTGACAGAGTCTCCTACAACCCACACACCTGCAGGCGCATCATCGCCGCCGCCGCCGTCTCCAGGTCCTCGTCGGAGGGCAGCGCCAGGTCGGCGCGCCCTGCCAGGTCCACGAGGCCCGGCGCGGCGGGCTCGACGGCGTCCAGGTCTGTCTGCGCGCGCCGCCAGTCGGAGGCGAGGCGTTTGACAAGCCGGAACGCGGCGATCGGGTTCGCGAGACGCCCGCCGGTGAGCAGGGCGTCGACGTCGGCGTCGGCGTCGACGGCGAGGTCGGCGTCGGCGTGCGGCGAGACGTTTCGTAGCTCGATGTTGTGTTCGCGGGCGAACTTGTTGAGTAGGCTGAAGGGTTGGAGAAGGTGGTTAGTGATTCCATTCGGTGAAAAATGACGTCAGATTCCAGCTGGACGCACTACCAGCTGGTTAAAAATATTAATGAACTCCGTTAAGTAATAAAGGACGGTATGGAAATCACAACCTGAATAGCCCTCCGGCTCTACCGGGTGGGTATGACTTTATTTTGATAGAATACTGATTGAACGGCATTGAAATCTTTGTTGCCAACTTTGTTGGCATAGAAAATTTTACATTTATTTTTTCATTAATATTAAAATGGTTTTTTCTATTCTAAGCCCTAGATGGTAAGATATTTTCTGCAGCCCATCTGGCCAATGACTCAGCCAATATTTCTGCATTTGTAACGAGTTTGTGACAAATCAATGTATGATATTACTGTGGTTACCTTCTGAGCTCGTTGGTCTTGGCGTCCCTGGCAGCGATGTGGCTCTCCAACGTCTTGAGCAACAGACTCTCGGTGGACAGCAGCTTCTGCAGCTCGTTGACGGATGAGTAGAATTCCGCAGCGCATGTCGCCAGCAAGCAGGCGAGCGTCAGAGCTCGCAGCATCTGTTAGCAGTTAGCATCGAGCCAGGGACGACGTTGTACATGCAGGGAATCACAAAGCATTTCACTGGTGTGGTTTAATCCTTAATGCAAATACTAGTTGAATGTACGTTAGACAATGGTTATTAGGAACCAAATATCAATTCCAAATTTACTTCCGTGCCGGAATTTTCAGCTTTTTCAAATCACGCCTTTCACTCTCGAGGCCAAACTACTTCAAATATATCGACTAAACTTTCAAGTACTGTTAAACCTTATATCACGACGACTGTATAAGAAATTATTTGTCTTTCGTTTAGTAATTCTGCATAAAAAACGACGTTTTTATCTAATTTTTGATTACGTGTTTCCAGTTTATTTCTAACATGGAAGATTGTTCAAGCAACATAGTTCAAATAACGCTCATCCACAACGTGATTAAAGAAAGCGTACGCGAAGCCCTTTAGTTGTAAGCGATGCCGACTGAATAATCTTGAAGGTGAACCGTGAACTATTGCTTTACTGGGTAAACACTTGAAGGACCTAAAAAACATCAACGTAGTTATCCTTAAGATTACTTAACATGTAACAGTTTAACTTATATTCAGTGGTTTTTACCTCTATAGATTCAGAAAAGTGATTGAAAATCGTTTTTTTTTCTATACTAGGTAAACGATTAGTAGAGCCTACACTCGTTGCAGGATGAGCGAGCCGTAATCTCGCTGAGGAAATCCAAACGGAAAACATTTGAAAATCATAATAATAAACCGAATAAAAATCGGTATTGAAACCGTTTAGAGGCGAAAAAAAAACTATTTTTCTAATTAGCAAAATACTTCATGTACGAATCTGAAACTTAGGCAATTCGTTTAACTTGTTATCATATATATTCAATCCAAATTTGGTGCGGATCGGTTAATTAGTTACGAAGCTAGTACCAAAAAACTGAAAAATTTATGGGTTTTTGCTCATAAAAACAAAATGGCTGAACAGATTTTGCTCAAAAACTATACAGCACCTCGCTGAGTCACCACGAACGTTTTTGCCAAATTTCGTAACGATCCGTGACCTTTAAGTAGGGCTGCTCGTTTTTGTTACAAACAAAAAAAAAAACAAAAATCCAAATGCTTTTTTTTCCCCTATGTTGTGAAATTGAAGGATTTCGCTCGCTTCGCTCGCTCATCCAAAAATCCGATTTTATTAAAATAAAAAAAGTGCAGGTGAAATTCGCATTCTAAGAATTTCGTCAAAATCAGTGAGGGGCTTAACCTCAAGGGCTCCAACAGCCTTAAAAATAAAACACTTTATAAAATTTATTTCGCAATCGCAGTAATGCCCTAGGTATAAATGAATATCTAGAGAAATATTTGACACGTTGTATTCTCACCTCGACAATGCACCGAACCCGAGAACGTGGAAAAGGTGGATCCTCTCGACTCGCCGGTCGGAACAACTCTGCTGATTACGTCTGGGACCAACTCACGAAAACTGGTTTCGACAACGATCATTAAAATGCACGGGCCGGACAATCCATCACTTGCTACAGGATTTAAGTTAGTTGATATTTTGCCAAGAATCCGAATTAAGTTTAAGATGTGCGGCAGTGATAATGAATTTGGTCGCATCTAGGATGGTTCACGAGCGATTCACTTTCCATGACATTTAGGGGTCATGTACCGAATTTTATCAACAGTTCACTGGTAAGTGTCAGTTAACTCAGCATGGCCAGCGCTGCCTAGACAGGAATCATTTCAAGGTGGTCCCGCCAAAAGCAAATGGATTTTACATGCCACATATGCTTATGCTATGCACTATGCCCAATGCTTTATACTCAATGACCCAATTCTTGTGTACCTATTTTTTCATAAATATAATGACTTGAGTATGTGAATATCTTGTTTGATCTGCAATACTACTGTAATTTTCTTGCGTACACAACTGCTTGCTTAAAAAAGTTGAAGAATTTTGGGTGTAGTGACCAATTAAATCTATTATCTTAAATGTTCAGAAAATTACAAAACAATGAACAGGGTTCTTAGTGTTACAGGTTCAAATATTGAACCAAAACTGTGTGTAAAATGGGAATGGAGCATGACTTTCCTGACTTTTCCCACATTGATGGACATTCCATGTTTAAGGTCGACTACACAGCAAACTCATGTTGACTTAAAGTGGACTCTGGTTATTAAACTCACTGCTTCAATTGCCGTACAACGGAAATTCACATCCATCCCTGGTGAATCCTTACCCTGAATTTCTCCTTGATCCAAATAGGCAGCACAATTTGTCCATACCCTGTAACCCCTGTACTTCTATGTCCTTTCCTATACGACAAGAAACCAACTACTAATCTACACTAGCCCCTACACATATTCACTTTATAGGTACTCGCATTCCAAATCATCTTGGCACTATCACCTAAATACCTCATCTCAACAGTAAATACCTAACCACCTTAGTAACAAAAAACTGTGAGATGAACATTAATAAATACTAAATACTAAATATCAAACACAACCCATCACAGATTCAACACTGGAAACATATTTCCTGAAGGACTCATTTCACGCAGTAGACAAATTTCTGAACTCCAATTGTAACCAAAATCTGGCCCCCTATACCCACCATTATAAATTTTATAATATAATCCATACATGTTTTTATCAATTATATCAGTGATCCTTTTGGGTAATTTTTTAGAAACCGGATCAGGTAATTTGCTACCTGGTTCCTAGCTGAATACCTGGATACTCAAAGGCATGTCATTAATAATAATTTTTATCATTATTATTGGTTCTTCAAGAAGGAAGGTTGTGTTTTTTTGAGCTCCAATACTTTTAATATTTTCGGTGGTTATAGTGTGTTTTAAAAGTCGATTTTTGCACGAGCGGAATACAGAAGAGGTGATTAAGCCAATGAAATTGGAGTTCGTCAAAGGGGTGTGAGTTTTTATAGTTTTTATTGATGTTTAATATCAAATTTAATATCGATTTTTCACCGAAAAAAAAACATAAAAAACAAAAGAACCCCTTTTCAAAATATGCTATTAATCTAACAAGCACTGACACATATTATCGATCAACATCTAGACGTCAAATTTTGACAGCCAATATTATGTCGTCCCAAAGAAAATCACAAAGAGGGATGAAGTTAGAAGATGTTGTAGACAAATTAAAATCAGATATTTGGGAGCTCAGAATTAATGCAGAAAAAATCGCAGAAGAAGCACAAGATATGAAAAAGATATTATTAAATATGGAAATTGATTTTAAGAAAGATAAGGAAATTTGCAAGAAATGGAAAGATGGTTGGGAAAATGAATACAAAGTACGACGACAAGTAGAAGAGGAATTGGGAAAAAGCGAAATGGAAAAGAAAAAAATGGCAATAGAGTTGGAAGTTTTGGTAAGAAGATGGAATGACTCTGAAGTTACAGTAAAACAGAAATATGAAGTGATACTTGTCGAGATGAGAAAGAACAGTTCGCTTGAGAGACGTGTTGCAGAATTAGAGGGTAAGCTAGTGTGTTTGGAAAGTCGGAAAGATAAGGAGGACAAACGAAAGGTTGGGAAGAGACAAAACGAGATTGACTTTGAAATAAAGACCACAAGAGAGGACGCAGGAGATAAAGTCGAAGAGGTATATGAGGATTTGCTATGTGAAAAATGTCTAGATACAACAACCATAGACAAGAACAAGACGATCGAGCAGAAAGCAGAGATTTCCACCAGGGGCAGGGCTAGCGATTATTGTAAGGTCCGAAAGCAGCCAAAAAAGGATACCATACTTCTACTAGGTGACAGCCACTTAAGAAATTGCAGAGAAATTCTTCAACCAATTGTCAAAAATATGAACGTCCGTTGTATTATAAAACCCAACGCCAGTGCCAAAAACATATTAGCTAATATCAATAAGGAACTAGATTCAAAGATCTGGAACTATCCTGAGGTAATAGTACTGGCTTGTGGTACAAACAATATAATCAATTCTTTAAACGGAAGTGAAAAAAAAAAAATACTTAACACCTTTAGAAAATGTTTGCTTGACATTGGAACCAAAGCTAAAATTATTATAGTAAATTTACCTTACAGACACGACATGCCAAGTCTTAATCCTACCATATTTGATATCAACAATGCAATCAATGATCTGATGATAGACTTCCCAAATATCAAAATCGTCAACACATCCGACATTCCGAAGACAAGCCATACAAAACATGGCCTACATTTAAACTTGGCTGGAAAAAGACAGCTATGTGACAAAATAAAAACACAGATTTCTCGTACTACCTGCACCGTTTTACAAAAAATAAGCAAGCCAATTTTACCTCTAATAGAAATAAAAACTAATTCGGAACTTCTAACAAAATTAAATATCAACGTTATCCAAACCGCATCTACGAAAGACACGACTTTTTCCTACCCATCAAGGATGAGCAACTCTCCTACTAATTCAAGCCTACACCACTCCCCTACTATATCTAGGGTGAACCATCCCTCCAGAATAAGAGTGGACAACACATCAAGCATGAAAACATCGAACACTCCAAGCATGATCCAACCCAAGTACCCATCAAGCCAGGACAACTCACTTAAGCCATCAAGCATGGATATCTTCGCCCGGACATCGATTATAAACAACTCAGTAGATTTATCAAGGGTATACAATGCAAGCAATACTAACTCCCCCACTTCATCAGGCACTGCCTTATGACAATTACCTGCAGTAACCAAACGAAATTCCAAACCCAAAGATAAGTTATTAAATGTAATAATTTCAATTAATATTCAATCTGCACGTAACAAAATTGAAAAGCTGGAAATCCTTACTAACGATTATACCCCCGATTTCCTCTGCTTAACAGAACACTGGCTTCCACCCACAGATACACTTTTTAACATACCCCATTATTGTAAAGCCAGCATTTATCACCGTACTTCCACATCTCATGGTGGTGTTGCAATTTTTACCAAACCGAATCTAATAACAACTCCTCTTGACCTCAAAGACTTCACTAAGGAAAAAATTTTAGAAGTATCTGGAATAATCTGGACTCCCTGTAGAGGTAAAAAAACTATCATCATTGCCATATATCGTTCTCCTTCATCCTTCATACCCAATTTTCTAAAATCACTTGAAGATCTCATAATTCATATTACAAAAAAATACCCAAAAGCACATTTAATTATTTGTGGTGATTACAACATTAATCTTCTTCACACATGCTCAATGTCAACAAAATTTATCGATATGCTTCATTCATATAATCTATTGGAAACTATAACAACACCGACCCGAATAACTTCACACTCAGCAACACTTATCGACAATATTTTTACTACATACCCCCATTCAGCTTTTACTTCAACTACATTTGAAAGCGGAATTTCAGACCATCTTGCTCTCAAAATGGAATTAAATAACCATGATAAAATGAATACTCAACCCATCTACGAAACAATACGTAGATTTTCCGAAAAAAATCATAAGCATTTTTCATCACTTCTGTTACAAGAGAAATGGTCTCTAATGACCGATAACTCAGATACAAACCAATTATTTGACTCCTTCCTAAAAACTCTACAAAGACATTTCAATGAAGCGTTTCCTTTACAAAGAATTAAAAAAAGAAAACAAACACCACATCCATGGATTACCCCCGAAATTAGAAAAACAAGCAAAAACCTTCGAAACATGCACTCAATAATTAAAAATAAATCTAGCAGTCATGACCTCAAGGTTGAATATTCAGATAAACTGAAAAAACACTCTCTAAATTGTAAGAAAACAAAAAAGTCATATCATGACTGTAAAATTGCTTCATCCAAAAATATTTCTAAAACCTCGTGGAATATTATAAACACTCAAGCTGAATCCGAGAAACCTGTTGAAAATCTAAAAATAATAATTAAAAACAATGAAATAACTAATCCAATTATTCTCGCAAATGAGTTTAATAGCTTCTTTATTAGCTCAGGTAACATTGCTTCGCCCATCCCCATTTCTTCCCAATCAAATAATTTTCAAAATCCTAAAGTTAACCCCTACCCCCCTTTCTCACTCTATCCAACTAATCCTAAGGAAATCGCCTTTATAGCCCAATCTTTGAAATATAAACATTCCAGTGGTTTAGATGAAATACCAGGATCACTACTAACGAAGAATATCACTTTTCTTTCCGAACCATTAACATGGATTATCAATTCATCTTTTACAAGTGGTACTTTTCCTAATTTTCTAAAACAAGCCATTGTCATTCCGATTCATAAAAAAGGAGACAAATCAAACATAACAAACTATCGACCAATTTCACTACTCTCGTCCATTTCTAAGCTAATTGAAAAAATCATGCATTCTCGCCTAACTGACTATTTGACTACTCATGCCATCATTACTGACTGTCAACATGGATTTCAAAAACAAAAATCTACTACCACTGCTATATTTAATTTCCTAAATTCGCTATATAGTGCACTTGACAAGGGAAACCATGCATTAGGACTTTTTTATGACCTCAGTAAAGCTTTTGATACAATTAACCATGACCTTCTACTTACTAAACTCAATGACTTGGGCATTCAAGGATGTTCAAATATTTGGTTCAAATCATTTCTTTCTAACCGAACTCAAATAGTAAAAGTAAAATCCTTTCCCCAAAACAATACAACATATTCATCTCCCCTAAATATAAAGCAAGGCGTACCTCAAGGCTCTGTTTTATCTCCCCTCCTGTTCCTACTTTATGTAAATGATCTACCGAATTTAATAACTACCGGAGAACTATTTCAATTTGCAGACGACACTAGTCATTTAATAACTGCACCAAAAAACACCACTATAAATTCACTTTCTCAAATAGCTAACGAGCAATCATCTATCATTTCTTCATATTGCCTCAACAACAAACTAGCCATTCAACATTCAAAATCTCTATACATTAACTTCCATACTAAATTTAATATTCCCTCTTCACTGCCTCTGATAAGAGTAAACAATAAAATTATTCATGATACACCCACTACAAAATTCCTTGGAATCCATCTAACACCAAATCTTGACTTTTCCCTTCACATAAAACTAACATTAAACAAAATAAAAAGCAGCAACTTTCTTCTACGCAGACTTAAACCAATTGTAAACCATCACACATTAAAACTAGTTTATCATTCATACATCCACTCCCATCTATCATATGGTATTCTCTTCTGGGGTACTTCCCCGCAAGCAAAAAGAATTTTTTTAATCCAAAAACAAGCAGTCCGGATTATTTCAGGTATTTCTAGAAGAAAATCTTGTAAGACTCATTTTATAAATCAAAACATCCTAACCCTTACGTGCACACTAATCAAAATAGCAAGCACTTTAGTCCGTTCCCATCCACACCTTTTCACACAAAATTCAGATATTCATAATCATTCCACTAGAAACAAAAACCTTATTCACACCACCAATCACAAGCATTCTTTATTTACTAATAGCCCCATTCATCTTTGTACAAAAATTTATAATACCCTCCCTTCAACTATCACCAGTGTCGAGGAACTCTCCACTTTTACTACAAATCTAAAATCTTTTCTCATACAAAACCCTTTCTATACCCTTGATGAGTTTTTCAAATAAATTAGAAAAAATATATAAAAAAAATGAAACACTTATACATATTATTGTAATTTTACAATATTATTCACTAAAATACTATTATTATTCCCATACCAACACTCTGTGTGGTCACGGGCCAGATTTGTATCTGCGTTCTTTAAATAAAAAAAATAAATAAAATAAATAATTGGTATTGTTAATTACCTTGGCGCTAGATTAAGATTGGTTTGACAATTCCCATGTACATAAACCATGTGTGCAGTGTAGTGTTGATAAACATAAATAGTAAACACAAAAACAAATAAATGGTATAGACTATAGAGTAACCATATTGAGCCAAAAAATACCAAAACAATGGTTGGTTCTAAACATAAACATTGGAAATATTTCCCAGTTAGCAAGATTTCAAAGTGAAACACAGTCTGAAATGGAGTAACATGGACCGAAGCAAATTACCATTATTTTTAGTCTTATTATTTATATTATCACTATCCGATGAACAAATAATACATTTTTACCGACACATTACCAATTAATACATTTCAAATCACAGGGTATGATGAAGATTTCATATTAATATTATATAAGTATCATTTAAGTGGTTTGATATTTAGCTTCGTTCAACATTAGGTAGGCATCGTTACTAGCAATAATAACCAATAAAATATGAAAAACTTAATTCCGATTGAACATTTGGTTGAAAGCTAGTATTCCTTCCCACCAACAAAAATACAATAGAGTCAGTCGGTTTTCAGGAATAATCAACTACTTTTCAATAACATTCCTCACTTATGATTCAACATCTTCAAGACAATAACACACAGAGAACATAATTAAATTAACTATGAATTGCTAAAATAGCATTGTCAATTGCATGGTTTACAAAACTTTTGCAATCCGTCATCGTAGTCTAGGTCTATTTCGATATGAATTCATTCTGCTTGGCATTTAGAAGAATTTGAGGATACTTAGGTAGGGGAAGCACAGTTTCGATACGTTAATAGACATATGTGATGATTGCAAATGCGAGTATCATCTATTCGTGTTCAATACTTTGATCAGTTCGATTGGATAGAGAGCAGAAATTGTTAGGCTAGATTTCCCTGGGTTTATGTCGTAATTATTAATTATTACTTATTAGGTAGGTATACATTTTGTTAAGTTACAAAATCTTGATTCTGAAATGATTATCCAATTGATTATCTAACGAGATCATAGTTTTCTAAGATATAAGTACCATGAATGCTATTTTTCAATTTTAACTCTCACAGTGTCCAAGTTCCAAGAATTTGGACCTTTGATTTTTGAGCAACATTGAAAACCGAACAAGTCCGATGACTCGAAAACCTAGTACGCCGTAATTTCTATCTCTCTACTCAGGTTTCAGATCGACGACCGACTTCAGATCATGCAATCATTTGGAAGAACATTTGTGATTGCCGATCGCGATCGGGTTTACGTAATTTCTACATATTTCGAGCATGTATATCAGGAACAAATTCTTCGATCTTGTTCCGGCATTACAAAAGGTTAACTTGCGACAGTTGACATAAAAATGTGCCCAATGCTCATACATGAAACCAAATTGAAGAAACAAATGGTTTCGATGATGCATATATCCTTGACACATCGTTTTCTTATTGAAATTAAGTGTTTTACAACTTTAAGTGTAAAGGTTTTGTAGTTGCTACTCTATTAATTCATCCCGTTACTATTATTTAGGTACTTGGCAGGGTAACTATTAACTAATACTGCTAAAACATTCAAATTGATGTTTTGTAATAATACTACAATAAGGTTAGGTTATTGTTAGGTACAATCTTTATCTGCATTACCACATTTGATTGAAAGGTAATACTGATCTTCTGTTGATTCAAGGCCCGTTTTCATGGCTCGCGGTTAGCGGTAGGCGGTAGGCGGTAACCAATCAGAGTGCTTAAGATTTCAACCGCCATTCTTGCCGCCCTCAACCGCTTGACATAAAATAAAGTTAACTTTTATAAAATAACCGCGCGGTTAAAATACGTCACACATTTGTAAGCCAATCAAAAACGTGCATCGTCAGCGCTGCCTACCCACAAAAGTTTTAACTAACCATGGATTCTACTCAAATGATATTTGACAGCTCACAACACCACACATTTTTTTTGCGATTGTATTAAATATGAGCGAGAACATAAATTTAAATGAGAACGATGTGGTGGAAAAGGAAGCAGAGGTGAAAATTGAACTGCTGATAGATATAGTGGAGGCAAATCGGGTACTTTGGGATGTTCATCATCCAAAGTATAAGCTATTAACTGACAAGAACCGTCTGTTTACGGAGATTGGCCTAGCACTAGGTTTGACTGGTAAGTTTATAAGAATTTACTTTGGCACACTACGCCTACACAACATACCAAGACCACCAGAATACACAATTATTCTCAGTTGAAAACACCTAAGCCCTAGCCTTTTCATTACTAGACCTAATCTTGTCAAATCTAGCTTGGCACTGACAGATTTGACAGATTTGAAATTAAAAATGACGCTCAAATTCACCGCCTTCCGACGAACCGCAAGCTTGTGAACAGCCAGTACCGAAAACGAGCGGTAGCGGTTGAAAAAACGCTACCGCCAACCGCCCGACCGCGAGCCATGAAAACGGGCCTTTAATGTATTTAGCCTTTTTCTTTAATTTGACAGGTAAAGTTAGTTAGGACTTGAAATGTTTTAATAAAGTTTTTTGAACTGAATTTTGTTGTCAAAGCGATCTAGTGCATAGTTAAGTACTCAGTGAATACTGCCGCAATTTGCAAAATACTATTTCTTCTGATATTGGACGCTATGCGGAAAAACTCGAACTTGACCCAACGTTTCCCAAAGCCGTGCTGCCTGCTTGAACAACGGTCAAAACTCGAGTGCCAACTAGCCAATTAGCAACAAATCGAAACAACGGTCTAAACTGACCTGGGCGGCGATTTTGTAAAAATTACGTTAGAGAATTCACTCGTGTTCTCGATGACAGCGTTCATTTGTTCTGTTAAAAACATTGACAGAAATGGAGATCTTAAGACGAGTGACTTTGCTAGCGAAATTTTTACAAAATCATCCCCCAGGGTTGTCCAGAGCTGTCCAGCAGTGCAATTCTGTTAATTTTTTTAAGGTGGAATAAGATGAGAACTCTTTTCATTGTTTTTAATGGAACTATGATTGCTCTCATCTTCTCTCACCGTACAAATATTAACAGAATTGCACTGCAGGGCCATCCAAAGCTGTCCAAAGCTGTCCAGTTTTGTCCAGGGCTGTCTAGAGTTTTTAAGGGCTTTCCAGGGCTTTCCAGGGCTGTCCAGGATTCTCCAGGGCCGTCCAAGGCTCGTCCTGGCAACGGCAGGTCCAACCAGGCGTTCACCGCCGACGGCACGAGCAGGCCAGCAGACGGGAACAGGCGACGGCGACGGAGAACGCTGCGAGTGCGACCAACGCGGCGGCGTAGGCGACGAGCTGGGAGAGACGCTGCGGCAGCCAGAGCACCGCGTACCACATCACGCCGTTCTCCGCGTCTGCAACACGGCATCGCTGTGGGATCGGGTCGCTGCTCGCTTCTTGATCGCTAACGGTTTCTGTTTCTACGTTGTAGATATTTATTACTGTAAGGTGAAAGACCCCTGTTCGGGTACCGGTACCGATACAATACACCTATTCCGTTCAATCAAAGTTCTATCAAAATGACGTCATGATACCCACTCGCTAAAGCCAGGCAGAGCAATTCGGGTTGTGATTTCTCTATCTTCCTTTGTTATTTAGCAGAGCTAATTAATATTATTTTCCAAACTGGTAGTAAGTCCAGTGGTTATCTGACGCCAATTCTTTCTGCGTGGAATACGTCTATCGATCCAACCCAAGCACAACGGCGGTGCACGAGTCCGAGAGGAAGGCGGCGACGTACCGACGACGGCGGCGCCGAACCCGACGTCGACGGCGCCCATCCGGTAGGAACACGTCGGCACCATCACCTCGTGCAGCGCCAGCTCGTTGAGCTTGAACCGCCAGACGGGCCCCTCGGAAGGCAGCATCGCCTTGGCCAGCTTCTCCTCGCCGGTGGCGACGTCTGCCGTGATGCGCACCGAACGGTGGTGGTGACCGGAGAAGATGAGTCGCGGGCGGATCGTATCCACCGCCTTCAACGTAATGGAACACGGGCTTAGGCGGGGTTAGACTTGATAGGCAGCGTGACATGGCATTAGACAGCGTGACATAGCATTAGACAAACTGGTGTAGGTGTCCTGAGAACATCAGCTGGAGGTGAATCATGTACACTGTATGGAAGGCAATGTAACATAGCGTGAGACAGGGTTAGACAGCGTGAGACAAAGTTTGGCAAAGTTTGACAAAGTTGAACAACAATTGACAATGTTTTACAACATTTGACAAAGCTTTACAATGTTTGCAAAAGTTTGACAAAGTTTGACACCGTTTAACAACATTTGACAAGTTTGACAACTTTAGAGAACATTTCCCAACATTTCACAGAATTTTCCAGCATTAGACTGCATCAGCCAACGTTAAAAAGCGTTGGGACAGCGTCGATTGCCATCAGACAAAGTTTGACAGTTCGCTGTGAAACAAACAGACCGGTGTCGATCCCGCACATTTAGTCGAGCGGCTAGCTTTGCTGGACCGAGCCGTGCTCACCTTCTTGACGAACGGCATCGGCAGGAACAGCAGCGGCAGGTGGCTGAGAACGATGTGCGTCGTGTTGGAGACGTAGTCCACTGGCCGCGGGATCATGTAGGTCAGTCGGTTCACCTGCGGCAACGAGCAAGCGATGCAGCCGGCGTTGGTCAACAGGACGGGGGTACAGCCTACAGGTCACCGTGGATGCACAAATTAAGCACAAATGTGCGTAGGTTATTCATTCTTAGGTGCAACCATACTGGAATGGAACCATAAAACTAAAGATCTCCAAAGATTGCCAAGGACAGTAGAAGAGTTTAAACAGGTACCTATTATAAACATGTACTACAGTTAAATGCAAATCTTAAAAATGAGTAAGTCGAAATATGTCAACTGTTATAGTTGTAACTTACCATATTATAATAAATATTAATTAATTCATACCTATAACCAATGTTAGACACTGTTAAAATAAAATATTTGTAACCAGGTTAATCAGATTTGCTAAGTCCAAAATGACTGTATGCCAAAGCTTTCATCTTACAATCTTAGGCTTGAGGGCTAAGTTGTCAGCTATCAGCTATTCTTTCAGTCAAAAAAGCATACGTTTTACTTTTTAGTTTCAATGTCGACGTTTTGAAATTCCGTTGTTGAAGTTTGGGTTTAGGAGTTGGTACGAGCGAGAAAGGGGGCAACTTTTCCTTGAGCAGCGCCCTGCAGTCTGAAAGGTGAGTAGATTCTCCCACCACTCACGCTCACCTTGAAGAAATTGAAGTTCGCGACGCGAATCACGTCGAACTGATTGAACGCGTCCTGGAACCGATCGACGATGTCCGGCACGATGGGGTCGTTGTCCTCGCCGCCGATGTCGTTGTCGCCTGGCAGGAAGATCGGCTGGGCGGCGTCGCGCATCGGGAAGATCCGGTGGAAGCGGTGGAGGTAGCGGGCGAACTGGTCGGCCGTCGCCACGCTGCCTTCGTCCATCAGATCGCCGAGGAAGACGACCACGTCGGGAGCCAGGTGCCGCTGGGCCAGCTGGAACGTCTTAGCCAGGTATCTGCAGGCAAACACCGTCGGTTCATTCGTTTGCAACCCTGCGTTGAAGCGATTACATCGGCACTGCTAACGTTCCTCATCATGTTCATGAACCTTTCGATGAAACTAACAGCCTGTAGACTTTGAATTCAGAGCCCAGTTTCAATGACGTAGGCTGTATGGTATGGTTTGATGGTAACATGTACCTACTCTAATAGCTTGATAGCTAAATAAATATATTCATAAAAAAAATATATATATATACACTCTGACAGTGCAGCTTTCGAGCAAGGCTAGGTTGGAATACCTTCGAGCTAGGCTAGGTTAGGAAAACTTCAACCAAAGCTAGGTTGGGATATCTTCAAGAAAGGCTAGGTTGGGATACCATTGAGCAAGGCTAGGTTGGGAAACGCATCATCACGTTTAGCGGCCTGATAGCCGTTTGATAAAGGGCATGCCCCACACAGCGTTGTTTGACAGGCTTCATATTGTGGCAGACCGGTCACAGTAATTTGTTCAAATATAACTTCACTAACACTTTTAATATTATGATTACCTGCAGTGCATGGCTAAGATAACATGGATTGTAACTTGGTTCCTATCAGAAAATAGTCACATAGGTAGACTGTTGTTGAAGATTCAAACCAAGTTCAAGCTTCCCAACTATTGCAAACGGCATGCATAGGCATAGGAAGCGGTTCTTACATACAATTCGATTCGAGCTGCGTATCTCAACCTATCCTTGCTCGAAGGAGCAACTCATGACTTCATGTGAACTGGTGTTCGGAACATTCCCAGACTATCTGGAACGTACACGGATTGGTAGCTGTTTGCCAACCAAGGAATCCTACGCACCTGTCACTGTCCCATCGCTCCAGAATGTCGATAGGGAATCTCTGGGTGGTAAAACGCTCGCCCAGAAGCTGGGGATCGCTCACAAGCAGAATTTTAATGCAATTTGCAGACTGGCATTCCATTTGCGGCCATGAGTATAGCCTGTAGCTGAGGTATTCATTGTAGATAACGAGTATCGCAATTAGGGTCACTATTATCTTCGTTCGGCTTCTGGAATCGAAATGAGAGCCACTTTGTTAACAATTGATAAAAGCATTAGATACCTTGTTATTAGTAATTGAATTAACGTTATTACATTGTAACATGGGCAGCGAAATGCTTACCGTTGCAGTTTTCTTAGTAAGTGGGGTTTCATTCAGCTGTCTAATCAACCAATTTGAAAGCCGAAAAAAACCTTGTTAGCCTTAACTCTACCTTACTGATAAGATAAATAATCATGTTACAAAAAGAGCTTAAATGATTATTGAAAGAAGTCAACAAACCTCTGCCAAACAGCCTAGTCGGCCATTTGTACCGCCGTGACGCCATTACTGGCCGATTCACCCGCCTTTGTTTTGAAAAATGCTTGCCAAGACCAAAGAATTATGTTTATTCGTGTCCTGACGTGATTTACAAGCATATTCCATCAGGAAAAAGACTCCCATGACATAAAATATATAAAATGAACCACAATGAGTCTAGGTAAATCTCAATATTCAATCTTCTTGGCCAAAACTCACATTTTTAGAGACTCGTGTTTGGAATTCAATTTGCTGATAGCGTCAAGTAAAGGTTTTTTAACTGGCACTTACCTACTTAAATCAACTAATTATAAATAAAATAACGATTTTGTGAGTTACGATAACAATCATTCATTGCCACAGTTTAGAATAACGATAAGATTGTTTGCATATCTCCCTTCCTACTTCAAATAGTGGCTGATTTTCTATTATGGTGGAATACTAGTAAATCTTTGTTTTCTGACAAAACATGAGTGCTAGCCGATAACACTTGATGGCAAATTCATTTTCTTTCAGACGAACAGGTGATTTCATGACCAAAGTCACGGAAAACATCTTGAACCGAATCAATTCTCAGATAAGTTTAGAGAAACACGACCGCAATTTACTTGAGAGTGTGAGACAGAATTTTACCACCAGCAATCTTATCAGCTACTATATATTCATTTTGAATGTCACAGAAATTACGTCAAATTTACATGAAAACAATCTTTGAAAGAGCAGCAATAAGGAAAACGAAGCAAACCCAATGGATTTTTATCTTAATTGGTTGAGTGATGCAATCTGGCCACTGATTCAAACGGGCCGGGGGCAAACCAATAACAGAAAGCTAGGATTTTTTTTTGCAGAACTAATTATTTGATTATAAATTAATTAATTAACATTGTATCATTAGTTCCCGAACGCTGTTTTACTCACGCTTTGAATGATGCTTTTGAAGGTTCAAAATGTTGCATTTAGTGGGAAGAAACATGGAATTACGTAGGAATGGCAAGAAACAGGTGAAGCACATACACCTATCATTCACCAATACAAATTCTACAGTCTCGATGCTATAATTATAAAAGGATTAAAGGTTTTTCTTGTAAAGTTTCATTGAAATACCGATATGATGTGGTTAGGCCATTGAATTTCACTCCAAATTCAATGGCAAGGCAAATGAGTGAGAAATTTGATTTGATAAAACTGAAAATTTTCGTAAAAAGTAATTAAAAAGAAAAAAATTCATATATTAGAATTTTAGGGGCTCTAGAAAGAACCTGAAGGTTTCAGTTTGTTACCGTAGAAGTCAATACCCAATAAAATAGTATTTTCTGAAAACTGAGGTGCCAAAATTAGCAAAACACAAGTATTCAGAAAGTAATTCACCGCAGTAAGAATTCAGATGACGTTATAATCAAAATATGCTTGAAGAAAAGTCTCAGATAACACTTTTCGGTACAGATGCTGGCGATACGCATGAAATACAACGCAAATAAAATCTTATCGATGATGCATTCTTTCCCAATAATCTAATCTTCGGAAACGCTTGTAATTAAAATGCTATCAATCACGATGGCACGGCGCGGCCGAGAGACAATGACATCAAAGCTAAATCACCTTCAATCTCAGAAGTCATCTGGTGACCGTGATTTGGAAGATAGAAAAAAATCAGTGGCGTCGGAATAGCCCTCCAATCTAATCCCATCTTTAAGCATAATTTACATAAACACTCATCATTTTACGAATACCTGCAGGTTTTATCAAATTCGTTAGTCCATGCCGCATAGTTGGTACTGGTTGCGTCGGTAAAGCGGTGACGCAATATTTTGATTATTTAAAAAAAAACGAAATTGTGCGTCCAGAATGATCCCCGCAAAGCTTTGCAGGTTGTTGCCAAGCTTTGCAGGTTGTTGCCAAGCTTTGCAGGTTTGAGGTTGTTGCCAAGCTTTGCAGGTTGTTGCCAAGCTTTGCAGGTTTGAGGTTGTTGCCAAGCTTTGCAGGTTGTAGCCAAGCGTAACAGGTGGTTGGAATGGATTTTGAAAATCTATTTAACCACGGGTATTGAATGGTTAGTCCGAAACTCAAACTTGTTCCCGACGTTTCGCAAAGCTAAACGCCGGAAAACGCCGGAAAACGCCGGAAAATTTGAAGTTTGAGTTTAGAACCAAGCATTCAATACCCATTTCTAGGTTGTTGCCAAACGTTACAGGTTGTTGCCAAACGTTACAGGTTGTTGCCAAACGTTACAGGTTGTTACCAAACGTTACAGGTTGTTGCCAAACGTTACAGGTTGTTGCCAAACGTTACAGGTTGTTGCCAAACGTTACAGGTTGTTGCCAAACGTTACAGGTTGTTGCCAAACGTTACAGGTTGTTGCCAAACGTTACAGGTTGTTACCAAACGTTACAGGTTGTTGCCAAACGTTACAGGTTGTTGCCAAACGTTACAGGTTGTTGCCAAACGTTACAGGTTGTTGCCAAACGTTACAGGTTGTTCAGCGACCGTTCAACGAAGTGAACGTTGCCAACAATGAATCTGGAGCTACACGAACACATCGACCAATCATCGCACAGCGCGCCGGCTGCACGCCACTGGACAGCGTCACCGAGGTTCGAACCGCGAGTCACTCGAGAGATTATCGAGTTCGCAGCGGCAGTAGATTTTCGGCAGCCTCTCGTCGAGTACAGTGATCGCTAATTGCGCTAATTGCAAAGCGAACCTTCGTTAGTGCCCGGGCTGAAATGACGGGACTCGTGCTGCTGTCTGCTGTGAGTACACCCGCTGGTAACACACCTGTTCCATTCAATCAAAATTCTACCAAAGTGACGTCATGATACCCACTCGCTAAAGCCAGGCAGAGCAATTCGGGTTGTGATTTCCCTATCTTCCTTTGTTATTTAGCAGAGCTATGGAATATTTTTTCCAATGTGGTATCCAGTGGGTTTCTGACGTCATTTTTCTCTGAGTGGAATAGGTAGATTCTGTCAAATTTAACCCGTACCGGAACGCTTTCTATGCGGTGGATAAGCGATGATAAGGTAGGTTTAACATATGTTTAGGGTATAGGGGCCATGGTTAGTTGTACAGGGTGAAGTTGAGAGATGGTAAAGAGAAGGTGTAGGGTGTAGAGGAGGGGATATGTAGGTGTGGTCTTTCTGTAAAGTAGGGGCAGTGTAATTTTAGGGTACCTAGTTGTAGGAAAGTGGGGTATAGGAGCAAGGTAAGCGTAGGATGGAAGCAGGGTGAGTAGGAGTAGGGTTGGGCTTGGGTAAGAGACCCTAGACCCTAACACTAGACCCGAATGAAACTCCCGCTTATAGTCTTGGCTCTGTAAACACATAGCGCCGGAGCCTCGGGCTCCGCTGCTTTAGTTACATTTGAAAACTACACTTTTCATTGAATTTGTCGAGAAATTCAAATGGTCGATAATATTATGCTTCTGAAAGAGATGATAACGCAATGCAGTGTCAGAGCTATAAATAACATATGTGTGCATGCTAACTGTAATCTAGATATGATTGTTGCTGGTTCAGGGTAGGGGGAAGGGGCAGAAGGGAGAGCGCCCTCCCGAAATGCCTCTGAATTTGATGATTCAGACCACTGCCGGCTGCCGAGCTTTCCAAATGGGAAATAATTTCCAGTTCAAAGTCCAAATGTTGGCTAAGGATTTGAGAATTAGTTTAGGGCAGTTGACAAGTGCTAAATCTCTGACAAGTTTATGATACACACTTCGATTGAGGTCCGGTTTTTGATTGAGCTTAAGTGGCAAACAAAACCCTATGAATATTACGTAAGATGATTTTATAAGTACCTTCGTAAGGCTGTGCTGGCTACGACGAATCTACCGCCAGCTAAACACTGCTATTCCTGCCGAGTTTCCTCTATAGTAACAGTTAGATGTTTGCTGCAACATTGCAACGAGCAGTGGCCGTGGCTGTACCTCTACTGCCATCCTCGACTTACTGTCGGCGTTGCCCGTAGCTCGTCCTCGCGGCGTCAAGCCTCCCAGCCTCCGCGTACCATCTCGTCCACGTCGACCGCACCATCTCCAACGCCGACTGCGAGGGCGTGACCTCCATCAACGATGTCTGCTCCAAAGACTGCACTGCCAGGTACGCTGTCCACTCTGTCGCCAGCTCAAAATTACCATTTCGACAGAGTTCCCTATAAAATAATAGTTGTGAAACAATGTGAAACAATTGAGATGGTTACATACAGGTATGAAAGTATAAGGAAAGTTGTCGATGAACTGGGGAGGGAAAATTGAGTAAAAATAATAAAGATTAATTTATATTTATAAAGAAATTGGGGGGCAGTTGGTTTGGTAGGAACTGTGGGGTGGATTGGAAAGAGCGAGGTTCATGGGGGAGAATGTCCATGGGCTAAAGTTGAACATAAAAAGGAAAGGAATGAGAAAGATAAGGATGAGAAATCAGTGTCACTGGTGGAAACCTACACCAGCAGGCAATTGATGATGGGATAGCTGGGCAGGAAAAATGAGCGTCCCAACCGGGATATGAACCCGGGACCTTCCGCTTGCCGGGCGGTTGCTCTGATCACTGAGCTATCCGGCTGCACAAGATACCTGCCTTCGCCGGGTGAGGAAAGGGCTTTTTTCCTGCTCAGCTATCCCATCAAAGATAAGGATATAAGAAAAGGGCGTCGCGAGGAATAGAATAATTTAGAGTAAGTGGGGAGATGATGGAAAGTGTGACAAATTTTAAGAAAGGATGAGATTGGACTGGGATGTTAGCTAGAGGGACTCAAACAAAATTACATGTAAATGTTCAAATCTGTTTGAAATAATCAATAAATAAATATAGTTGTGTACAGTAAACAAAGTGTTTGCTTGTGTTTTGTGTTCCCCGGCTTAACGCAACCGTTTGGTGTGCCCCAAGGATCAAATGCCAGGCCGGCACGGCATCGATGGTGACCGACTGCTCGCTTAGTACCAAGTTCTGTCACAAGACTGCGACCAACATTGCGTGCAACAGGATCAGTCAGTGCGGCGGGCCGATTTGGTGCACGGACGTCGGGGTATTTCCGGATCCGAAGAGGTGCCAGGTAAAACAATCAGCAGAAGCAACAAACTGATTTTCCTAGATATCCTGAGGAAATTTGAATATTTATTTGAGGGCATGGGTTGACCGAAGTCAAGTGGAGTGGGTTAAATGAAGAGGATTTGGGGGAACAGAAACTGAGCTGGAGCTGGAGGAGTCGGTGGAAGATTCGTTAAAGGCCCTGCGAGGGGATGGAGAGTTTTACATATCTGCAAGCGTGTAATGAGATAAGAAAAATGGCTCCAGCCTATTTGTTCGTGGTTGCACATTACTTGTGGCTTTTTGATATTTCTAGGTTACAATGCTTGTATTGAAGGCAAATCGATCTAAAACTCAATTCAAAACTCAAATTCCGAGTTTCTTCACCTCACATGACCTTTAAAGTGCTGGTGTGCCGTTTCTGAGCGTTGTTCTTCCGATGTTGCCAGATCTACCACACATGCAACAGCGCCAACGCGCTGTCAACGGTCCAGGATTGTGCCGACTCGGCGTTCGACCTTTCCACGCATGCGTGCGGCCTGCCACTCGATGACGTCACTTGTCAAGGGGAGGGGCCTGTGCCCGAGTGTAGATTTCCGCAGCAGCAGAATACCCTGGACGCGAACCCGGTACTTTTACCTTACGAGGATACGTCCTTAATCTCAAGCTTTATGAAACGCGAGCGCTTCGTTAACGACTATTTTAATCAGGATGTCGATCAGCGTTGAATTGTGTTTATTGAGCAAATTTCGAGGTTCAAATGGTTGTAGCAGAATGATTTTGTGGGGAAAATATTTAAAAACGTATTAAAAAGATAAAAGGTACCTATTTCTCAAAAGAAGTGCTACAGATGAAGCTATTACATTTTAGGAAATTTTCAAAACGTTCAACATTCAAAGGTTCAAAATAAAATGGTTTCACCTCTAGATTGAGACACGCGATTTGAAAAATTTATCGTAGAAACATATTTATGAGAAAATTTACAAATGGAATATGCTGAAAATATTTTCAGAGTCTAGGTTGACAAATGTTGACGTTGTCCTGAAACTTTTTACCACAACCGAATTCATGACTTGTCCTGCAGATGCACTACTACAGGTGCTTGATGCTGGATGGCTTCCTCTACCCGCACCAGTACAGCTGCAATGACGGCGAGGTGTACGACGTCGTTACCAAGAAATGCCTGCAAGCCTCCGCGACCACCACACAGGACATCACCATCACTGAGTTGTCCACATCAGAACTAGCAACGGACTACAATGAGATACCGGTAACGAAATCCTTTTTAATGTATCCCAATGGTGGATTTCATTTAGTTTTCAGCAAAGAATGGAGCAATGACAAATTTGGACAGTGCAACGAGCAGTGGCCGATGCTGTAACTCTAGGTACTGCGCCTTACTTACTCTATGGTACTGCCATCCATCGACTTACTGTCGGCGTTGCCCGTAGCTCGTCCTCGCGGCGTCAAGTCTCCCAGCCTCCGCGTACCATCTCGTCCACGTCGACCGCACCATCTCCAACGCCGACTGCGAGGGCGTTACCTCCATCAATGTATTCTGCTCCAAAGACTGCACTGCCAAGTACGCTGTCCACTCTGTCGCCAGCTCAACATTACCATTTCGACAGAGTTCCCTATAAGATAATAGTTATAGCTGTTAAATTTTTGAGTTGGTTACATACAGGTAAAGAAGAATTAGGAAAATTGGTGATGAACTGGAAAGAGAAAATTTAAATAAGAGAAGAAATAATTAATTTATTTTTATAAAGCAATTAATGGGCAGTTGGTGTCGAAGGAAATGTGTGACAATTACGTTGGCCGGCAGCGCAGGGTGAGGCGAACGGGGTGTGGGGGCCTGGATTAGTACTTACCCACAGCCGGTATCCCGTCGAACGGAGGGAAGCCGCGACCGACCTTCCCACTCCCACCACCTAGCTCTCCTTTAGAGAGCTGTGTCTTCTGTTGCACTCCGAGGCTAGAGTGTTGGAAGAGAAGGAATAGGGTGGGGACGGCCCTATGCCCACCCGATTGCTTCCTAGTCTAAAACTAAGACTAAACTAGATCTAAACTAAAGCTACAAAACTAAACTAACAAACCCGAGGGACAGGTTGGGCGCCACGCTATTTATTAGAGTTGTCCTAAATAGCGAAAGGATGGGGGGGGGAGTCAGAATGAATTTGGAGCAGACCTCCCTCCACCAGCACGACCGCCACTGCCTGGCTCCCCAAAACACCCACACTCCGATCGAAAAAACCTCGCCACGACTTGCACTTGTTCCACCTCTTCCATCCGCTCCCTGCTACGTACTGCCGCTCTGCAGCCTGCTCGATCTTCTCCATCCTCGACATTCCTCATCGAGTCATCAGCGTGACGCATCACGAGCACGATCATTAAAATACCCTGCGAACATTGCTCCGCTTGCAAAAATAATAATGTTACAAATGGGATGGGATGGAGGCTTAGGGACTCGGACAAACTGACATGAAAATAACTAATCTGTTTGAATTTACTAAAAATATTAATTAAATACAAATAGTTTTGTACAGTAAGCATTGCTGTGATTGCTTGTGTTTTTCGTTCTCCTGCTTAACTCAACAATTTGGTGTGCCCCAAGGATCAAATGCCAGGCCGGCACGGCATCGTTGGTGACCGACTGCTCGCTCAGCAACACGTTCTGCTACAAGACAGATACCACCATTGTGTGCAACAAGATCAGTCAGTGCGGCGGGCCGATTTGGTGCGTCGACGTTGGGGTATTTCCGGATCCGGACAAGTGTGAGGTAAAGCTTCATAGGCGTGCGCAGCGGTGCGGCAGATACGGCACAGGCCGTATCTAAGGTTTCAACTGCCCTTAGATTTTTAAAAATATTCCTACAATCATTTGAGCATTTTCATTTCTATATAGAAAATGATGTGCTTTTCAATTTTAGAAGCGAATTAAATTCCATTTTTAGCTGTGATTACGTAGAAAAAATACAACCTAGCATGAAAGTAGACAAAATGTATGCGAAATTTTTTCGAAATCATTTCCGTGAAAATGCAGTTTTGCACACACCATTCTCAGGCCGCAATTTTACCTCAAACACGTAGATTTGATCCAAAATTAACCTTAAAACCAATTTTTTCCTGGGGCCGCGCCCCAAACCCCCAATTTTCCCATTTTCGCCACAGTTATCTTGCTAAGTTCTGACCCTGCCCCCCTCGTGATCACATGGTAATTCGCATTCAAATGTGTGGTATACAAAAATAAAAACACTTAAATTTCTTTGTACCGCTTTCCAAAGGGAGAAATCCTGTCCCGAAACCCAAAAATACCTAGATACGCCAACGATTATGGGCCTAAAATTTCAACCTTTATTAAACGCCAAATTTGACACGGATCATTTATCCCCCCCCCCCCCCCTTCCCTTGGTTCCCAATGGTCATATTGTCTTAAGCTTTGCCGTATCTAACGATTTACCCTGCGCACGCCTATGTAAAGCTTGCAGCGGAAACCACTTAGTAATTATCAACGAAAAATCCATTTCAAAATTATGCTTTACTGAGATTAGGATTCGAATCATTCAGTTAGTTGTCCCTGTTGAGTCGGTGACTTTGTGGGAAGATAGGAGTGCATGGAACGGAAGACGGCGATGGAAATTAGAGAAAAGGAATAGAAGAGCGGAAAAGGAGAAGAAAATGATGGTGTATTATGCTACGTTTAGTGCTAGCCGAAGTGCTGCGGCTCGAGAATGTTGCGAGCAAACATCCTGAGCGAGCCGCAAAGTTTCACGTCACGGCGAACAGGTGACTGGAGTTTGTAAAGATGGAGGACGATGAGAGAGCTGTCACGCAGTGGCACGATGAATGTGTTTATTTGTGGCAAAAATGTTGTTACGATATTGCTGTGCGCCATCGGACAATACAGCTTAAATTAGCTATTGATACACTTGTATTGTATCGTGATTCAAAGAAACGAAAATAAAGCAAAATTATTATAGGTGCGCTTTCCAAAAAGTTTGAGGTTAAGCAAGTTAAATTTCAAGTACTTGCCATCTCTTTATGCCCGAAAATTCAGAAATTCTTTGCCAAGCAATAGCCAGGATCTCTCTGTTTTTATAATCTACCTGTCCCGCGTTCGATATGCATGGAAATGTTCCAATGCGGCAGTGAACGAGAAATTGCTGCCTGTCTCTTTGTTGTCCGCCATTTTTTTGAAGTAGTTCGCGCCAAATCACCGCCTTGCGAATTCCTAAACTAGGTTTAAAAGGCAGTGTCGCACGCGCAACGCTGCGCGCCGCGACAAAAAGTTCAACCGAGTTGAAGTCTGGGACGTCGGCGCTAAAGTCGAGCTGCATATTGTCACGTGACCAATTCTCGGCTTGTGATTGGCTGACGGCTGCAATTCGCACGCAACATTCTCGAACCGCAGCTTTTTCGGTTAGCACTAAACGAGGCATTAGAGTGGCAGTATTGTCTGGCTAAGATTCAGAGTGAGTCCTTGAAATAGGGCTGTTTAACTCACGTTTTAAACAAGCACAAGCAACTATTAGCTTTGTGAAGATGGTCGTGTGCAATTTCTGAGCGTTGTAATTCCGATGTTGCCAGATCTACCACACATGCAACAGCGCCAACGCGTTCTCAACGGTCCAGGATTGCGCCGACTCGACGGCGTTCGACCTTTCCACGCATGCGTGCGGCCTACCACTCGATGACGTCACCTGTCAAGGGGAGGGGCCTGTGCCCGAGTGTCGTATGCCGCTGCAGCAGGCTCCTTTGGACGCAAACCCGGTACGTTCTGAGTCTTACACTCGGGCTTAATTATAACCGCGTTGAATGATGCCGGATGATCCATCTTTAAGGCTCAATAGGTTGAGCCAGAATTTGTTAAGTGGGGAGTGGGGAGTAATAGAATATTGAAATATTTTTTTCATTGAAAGTACTTAACATATATAAAATTCAATTTTTACGTATAGTCCCCGTTTTATAAGGTCAAACATATCTGGAAAATTAAGACGAAAGAATGGTTGAGAAGTGGGAATTGAAGGAACAAACAAACTTCGTAAAATGTGAGTTATAAGAATACTTGTAGAAGGAATTTGCTGAAAATATAACAGGGTCTAAATGAAAATATTTTTATCGTTTCCTGAAACTTTCATCACAAGCGAATCGATCTTGTGCCCTGCAGATGCACTACTACAGTTGCATGAAGCTGGATGGCATCCTCTACCCGCACCAGTACCGCTGCAAGGAAGACGAGGTGTACTACGCCGTGTCCAAGCAATGCATTTTGGCCTCCGCTACCACCACCCCAACGTCAACAGAAACCACGACAGCTACGACCCCGACCTCAACAGAAACCACGACAGCTACGACCCCAACCTCAACAGAAACCACGACAGCTACGACCCCGACCTCAACAGAAACCACGACAGCTACGACCCCGACCTCAACAGAAACCACGACAGCTACGACCCCGACCTCAACAGAAACCACGACAGCTACGACCCCGACCTCAACAGAAACCACGACAGCTACGACCCCGACCTCAACAGAAACCACGACAGCTACGACCCCGACCTCAACAGAAACCACGACAGCTACGACCCCAACGTCAACAGAAACCACGACAGCTACGATCCCGACCTCAACAGAAACCACGACAGCTACGACCCCAACCTCAACAGAAACCACGACAGCTACGATCCCGACCTCAACAGAAACCACGACAGCTACGACCCCAACCTCAACAGAAACCACGACAGAAACGACCCCGACCTCAACAGAAACCACGACAGAAACGACCCCGACCTCAACAGAAACCACAACAGGAGAGATAACGGAAACATCAACGGATGGGACAACCGGAGGTACGCAAGGGACGACGGATAACACGGCCACCACGGAGAACCCGACGCCCGACGATGGCATCCTGTCCATCGTCTTGGGCGGCGTCTTCACCGCCATCGTGATTGCAGCGATCGCCGCCGGGGGCGTTGTCTACCTGAAGAAACGCAAGCTCAAGGCGGCGGTGCCGCGGAAGCTCGGCTCCGACCACATGGCCAAGGTCAAGTGATTGCCGTTGTCAATGCTACGAAGAAATAAAGTGACTTGAGGAGTTCCTAAGACATTCCTAAAGGGTGCGCGCGCGGTTTCAAGAATAGTATGTTTGTATATAAGCTTCGATAAAGACTAGGTTGGGATATCTTCCAGCAAGGCTAGGTTGGGAAACCTACGAGCAAGGCTGGGTTGAGATACCTTCCAGCAAGGCTAGCTTGGGATACCTTCCAGCAAGGCTAGGTTGGGATACCTTCCAGCAAGGCTAGGTTGTGATACCTTGACAGTTACTAACATAGGTATAGGAAGCGGTTCTAACATGCGATTCAACTCGAGCTGCGTATCCCAATCTAGCCTTGCTCCAAGCTTGCACGTTGTACAGACTGGACAGTTGCTAACACAGGTAGGAAGCGGTTCTTACATGCGATTCAACTCGAGCTGCGTATCCCAACCTAGCCTTGCTCCAAGCTTGCACGTTGTACAGACCGGACAGTTGCTAACACAGGTAGGAAGCGGTTCTAACATGCGATTCAACTCGAGCTGCGTATGCCAACCTAGCCTTGCTCGAAGCTTGCACGTTGTACAGACTGGACAGTTGCTAACACAGGTAGGAAGCGGTTCTAACATGCGATTCAACTCGAGCTGCGTATGCCAACCTAGCCTTGCTCGAAGCTAGCACGTTGTACAGACTGGACAGTTGCTAACACAGGTAGGAAGCTGTTCTAACATGCGATTCGACTCGAGCTGCGTATCCCAACCTAGCCTTGCTCGAAGCTTGCACGTTGTACAGACTGGACAGTTGCTAACACAGGTAGGAAGCGGTTCTAACATGCGATTCAACTCGAGCTGCGTATCCCAACCTAGCCTTGCTCCAAGCTTGCACGTTGTACAGACTGGACAGTTGCTAACACAGGTAGGAAGCGGTTCTTACATGCGATTCGACTCGAGCTGCGTATCCCAACCTAGCCTTGCTCCAAGCTTGCACGTTGTACAGACTGGACAGTTGCTAACACAGGTAGGAAGCGGTTCTAACATGCGATTCAACTCGAGCTGCGTATCCCAACCTAGCCTTGCTCCAAGCTTGCACGTTGTACAGACTGGACAGTTGCTAGCACAGGTAGGAAGCTGTTCTAACATGCGATTCAACTCGAGCTGCGTATCCCAATCCAGCCTTACTCAAAGGTGATATCACGTTAAATTTTGTACAGAAAGTGAGAAGAAATCACTTATTTTGTAAGTAGTTGTGAGATTAGTGGAATCGACGGGGCTGTGTTCTTCAGAACATTAGCGCTTGAAGCGGGAGCTTAGATAAAGCTGAAAAACGTGATCAAATAGCGTTTACCCGTTAAATTATTAACTATTATTGTTTTTCTTGTTAAAGTAAGTCTAGACATTTATAATATGTATTTACAAAACTTTAAAAAAATGCAAGTTTTATACCCATCTGCCTGTGATTGGATTGACACAACCGCAAAGCATTGTATCCCAGGTTAAAAGGCCAGTTTCACCAATCTCGGTCTAAGCTCGGGTTAATACTTGCTCATATCTCTCAAGGCGCTTGTACACCCAGCGTTTAAAAACAATCATCTTCCAAGAGTATAATATAAACTGCACAGGATCAGGTAATGGATGCCAAACAAATGGACCAACACATACTTTCACTCAAATTTATCAACAAACACGTCATGTTAACACAACTACATGTCAATCTAGTTCCGCCAAACGAAAGTACTATCATAAACACTCACAGTATATAAACAAACATCTCACCCGACTGTAGGATGTAGGAAACTCTGCAGGAAATAGCTTCATTGAGCTCAGAATGGTGAGCGTGGGGTGAAGTTAAAGCAGCTCACAGCCATCCAGGTACAAGTTGACACAACGTTACTTACGTCATCTCACGTAATATCGAGGGGGCTTTGTTTGCCACTGATGCTCAATCTCAAGCGTCAACTGACAGCTGACATATAAAACAGTATCTTTTCCGGATGATAACTGCACTTGTTTACTTTAACTTCACCCCGGTCCGCCAGGTTCGCCACCAGCGCTTTGTTGCCCAATTTCTCCGAGATTTTCCCATTTTGTAACGGTAAGATAAATTTGTTTTAACTCAAGACACGTCCACCTGTCCTGCTAGTTGAGCGGGAATCCGTTGAGAGCGTTGCCTGCCGGGTTGTTGGGGTTGTTGACGTAGTTGAGGACCGGCACGGAGGTCATTGAGTTGCCGAGCAAAAGCGAGTAGTCCACGATCTGCGGTGGAATAGAGTAATCCTCGAAGGCGCGACTTCTTCTTGCCTCCGTCTCGAAGAGGTCTGCCAACACGGACACAAGAATGCGCTACAGTCGCCAGAAAAGAACTATTGAACAGGAATTGTTGAATGCCAGGCTGACAAACATGAGCTTTTCACCACGTTTCAGCAATAGACCGATTCCACCCAGAGAAAAATGACGTCAGACACCCACTGGACGTACTACCAGTTTGGAAAAAAATTAATTAGCTCTGCTAAATAACAAAGGAAGACAGGAAAATCACAACCCGAATTGCTCTGCCTGGCTTTAGCGAGTGGGTATCATGACGTCACTTTGATTGAATGGAATAGGTTTTTTCTCGGTGCTTGCAGACAAATATCTTACAATTACAATATGAGAAACTGTCGGTAAAATCGGGCGCCAAAGTTAGAAGTTTTAGTAAACTCGTGCAGTTATCATCGGGAAAAGATACTCTTTTATATGTCAGCTGTGAGTTGACGCTTGAGATTGAGCATCAGTGGCAAACAAAGCCCACTCGATATTACGTGAGATGACGTAAGTAACGTTGTGTTAACTTGTACCTAGATGGCTGTGCTGCTTTAACTTCACCCCACGCCGACGATTCTGAGCTCGACAACGCTATTTCCTGCAGAGTTTCCTGCATTAGAACAGACAGATGTTTGCTGGCACCCTACGGGGGTTACCTTCTGCGAACGTGGACTCCATCCCGTTGAAGATGGCCGTCATGTCGTTGTCGTCCTCCGAAGCGAAGAACTGGTCCAGAGGGTCTTCGCCCTGCGCGAACTTCTCCAGTTCAGCGAGCATCTGCGCAGAACCACGAATTGACAAATTGTCAAATAGTCATATTTTACGTTTAATCGGCATTTAATATAGAGCTTATTTCGAATATGTTTTATATCCACGAAAAGAACTAACAACTTGCAAGAATTCAGTGTTTGAAGTCAAGTCAATACACAAAATTCACTCAAAATGACGTCATGATACCCACTCGCTAAAGCCAGGCAGAGCAATTCGGGTTGTGATTTCCCTGTCTTCCTTTGTTATTTAACAGAGCTAATTAATTTTTTTCCAAACTGGTAGTACGTCCAGTGGGTGTCTGACGTCATTTTTCACTGAGCCGACATAGATCACTGAATACCTTAAAATGGTGCGTGACATAAGGCAGTATCAAGATTCAAGAAGGCAGTGCTTTAAGTTTCCACTCACCTCGTCAGTGCTTGGATACTGAGGCCTCCCAGCCGCTTGTAAAACCACTGCACATAATATCACAGCGCCGGCAAGATGCATGGCTACCTTATCGACACAACTGGATTTGTTTTAAGATACAAGAAATTAGTTCTCTCTAATTGGAAGAATGCTGCGTTGAGTTTTTGAAGCCAAGGTATTTTTAAGATACTCCAAAATTACTCTCAGATTCAGCGTAATTCAAATGGGAGAAATATGTTTGATTTTTTAATATTTTAGTCCACAATTTGGCGTAGACCTAGGAAATTTAGACCCAGCTAGTCTTTCCCTGTAAGAGTTAAATGCAACTGCATTTAATTGTCAACTCACTGCGTTTTATATGCATTTATGTCAGTCGATATCACGTTCTTTGACATGATAACAGTTGCTGGTGGCTTGACCGGAGTTTCACGAAGCTCCGGCTGTTGAACTGTTTGTGTTCCAGAAGGCTGTGAAATGATTATCTGTCAGTCCCAGCTGTCACGCATAGCTGTCACTCCCAGCTGTCATTTTTGTTACAAGCGGCAGTTCAAACGTTTATTCGTTCAAATGTCTCAAAGCCGGGATGCAGACACGGTCCTAGGCGTGCATTGGCTGTGTGCTTGACCGTCACAAGGCCGGGATGCAGACACGTCGTGTCCTAGGCGTGCATTGGCTTTGTGCTTGACCGTCTCAAAGCCGGGATGCAGACACGTCGTGTCCTAGGCGTGCATTGGCTGTGTGCTTGACCGTCTCAAAGCCGGGATGCAGACACGTCGTGTCCTAGGCGTGCATTGGCTGTGTGCTTGACCGTCTCAAAGCCGGGATGCAGACACGTCGTGTCCTACGCGTGCATTGGCTGTGTGCTTGACCGTCTCAAAGCCGGGATGCAGACACGTCGTGTCCTAGGCGTGCATTGGCTGTGTGCTTGACCGTCTCAAAGCCGGGATGCAGACACGTCGTGTCCTACGCGTGCATTGGCTGTGTGACCGTCTCAAAGCCGGGATGCAGACACGTCGTGTCCTAGGCGTGCATTGGCTGTGTGCTTGACCGTCTCAAAGCCGGGATGCAGACACGTCGTGTCCTACGCGTGCATTGGCTGTGTGCTTGACCGTCTCAAAGCCGGGATGCAGAGCCATGAATAAAATTCGAATAGTTTTTTACTTTGTCAGCAAAACAAAACGCATTGATTTTAGCTTTTATAACGCGTATAACAATATTGAGATCGCGTTTTGCACGATAATATAGTAGTGAAGTGCGGACGTTCTAATAGATATCAATATCTCACCTGTCAGTTGTCAACACAAAGTGACAGCTAATAATCTCCAGCCTTCTGGTAACCTATTAAACGAACATCGGAAGCTTGATTCATCTGTTTTGATTACAGTTTATAGCTAATTGTGTTGTTAATTATTTTTATAGCCATGGCTCATGCAATTTCAGTTTCGGATACTCAACATTACAAGTATGCATAAGATCTCACGTGTATTCAGAAGCTAAAAGCGTTTTTTTTTTTTCAGCAGTTAATATTGGAAATTTGCATGGCCTAGAAGGAAAACATCGAAGTGAATTGAAATTTGGCATAGGATTTATTATTAGTAACGAAATATTTCTTCCAAACTTGTGTACACTACTAAAAACTACTGAAAACCATGTACTCGTCAGCTGGGACCCTAGTAGGTATATTTTGCTACTGGGAAGAGTTCTTTCGTCAAAGAAAATTCCATATAAAAGAAAGATCATTGTTTTGGTTGCTGGACCTGTACCTAATAAACTCTATTTCTCTTCAATTCTGCATTGAAATGAGTCGTAGAACATATTATATAAAATCTCACATAAAACAAGAAAAACGTTTAGGGATTTGATAAGGCATTTTATTACCTTGAGATATTATACATCGGAGCAAACTGTAATATTATTAGAACCGAAATAATCATTCTAATACTGTGTCCGTACCGGGAGTCAAACGCGGATCATTCAGCTTTCCGAGGGCAAGCATTACCAATATGCTACAGGGACAACTGACTTTCGAGTGGATATTATTAAGTTTATTTGAGTTTTTGGGCTCCATGGAGATAGAAACAGGACTATAAATGAACATAGAAGCCGGTGAATCTAGCGACGCTATGCTGCAATCACACACCAACAACTCGACTAACCCCGATTATAACGTGGCTCCATGGAGATAGAAACAGGACTATGAATGAACATAAGAAGCCGGTGAATCTAGTGACGCTATGCTGCAATCACACACCAACAACTCGACTAACCCCGATTATAACGTGGCTCCATGGAGATAGAAACAGGACTATGAATGAACATAGAAGGTGGTGAATCTAGTGACGCTATGCTGCAATCACACGCCAACAACTCGACTAACCCCGATTATAACGTGGCTCCATGGAGATAGAAACAGGACTATGAATGAACATAGAAGGCGGTGAATCTAGTGACGCTATGCTGCAATCACACACCAACAACTCGACTAACCCCGATTATAACGTGGCTCCATGCAGATAGAAACAGGACTGTGAATGAACATAGAAGCCGGTGAATCTAGTGACGCTATGCTGCGATCACACGCCAACAACTCGACTAACCCCGATTATAACGTGGCTCCATGGAGATAGAAACAGGACTATAAATGAGAATAGCCCCGATCATGACCTTGGTTTCGCTTGTATTAGTGTTGATTCTTAACTAAATGAAAATACTCGTTGCGTGTAGATATTTATTATTACTATGCGAAGTCTCGGTACGGATGCAATATAGGAATGGATATCAAGTTCATCAAAATAAATTTAACACACCACACAATTTTGTTATAATGAGTTTGTTATAATCTAATAGTTGACATACCAAAGCAGCATAATGTGACAATTGCATACAGATAAGTTAGGTTATGTTTCGCCAAGACGTCAACGTAGAGAAGTGATGCGAGTGGAAGAGTGACGTCACTCGGAGCCTGTGCGCGTGCGCGTCATGTTGATCGGTGGAAAGTTCGGCACCTGCCAGTTGTCCATGTCCATATTGCCGTCAGAGTCGCCGTGAGGACAGAGCACGGCCACCGGGTTGTTGGAGCTGCTGATGCCGTTGCTGAACGGAGCGCTGATCTGCAAGACACAAAGTCTTCTATAAGTGTTCACCATTAATGATTGATTGATTACTGATGTTTAACGACACACTGTTTTGATAACTGAGGTTGGAGGGTAGGAAGTTAGTACGACAACTTCACTCGCTTGTCAACCTCTCGACAGCATGGATTAGTGGAGGAATCCTGTTGTTCGAGTTGCACCGTCCTTCGGAAGGGACGTAAAGTCTCTCGGTGCTTTTCGACAGAGGTAGGCAACTTGCCGGCACCGGGTTTCCCCTCCTCCCTTCTAGACTAGGTTAGGTTCATCATCACCCTTTCATTTACCGACGCCGTTAGACCCGTGCCATAGGACCAATTGGCAAAACAGTCCATCGACATAAATAATCAAACAAAGATTCACCGTGTGTCAACTTCCTGCTCGGCTACCTCCTGCCCAGGAACAGCCTGAGTTTCGGCAGTCCGCCCATCGAGCTGCGCAACAGGCCTCTTACCGTTTCGGGCCTGGCGACGCTGGCGCCGAGTAGCGCGGCGAGCGCCAAGAGAACCAACAACGTGCGAGACATGGCCGACAGGTAGCGCTGGTGGAGACGGAGATGAGACGGCGACTGCACTCGTTGCTGCTCGGTCACTGTGTGTGATGACCCTTCAATGGTGCTTGGGTATTTGTAGGGCTTGAGTTTAGGGAGGGAGAAAACGTTCTATCGAAGATATCGATGCTAAAACAAAAAAAAACGCACTATCGAGGTAAATGATAAAAAGCCTTTTGGCGGAACATAGTAAGTTATAAGATTAGTGGTGTGTCACTTGTTCCTGTCAGTTTGATTTGCATGTTACAGTTTGTGATTGAATTATTTTATTGTTCTACGCAATCGTTTGTTGACAATGTTCAGTGATTATATGTTCTTGGATGTTGCCGCCGTCAACAGCGTCGTTAGCTGAACTATTCTGTTCCGCCGATTGGAAGAAAATATTATATAAAATTATATAGTTGATGTAAAAGCGACGTCTTTGCGTGTGGATGATGATTATGTGTCGCAGACAACGTGCAATCGGGGAAATAGGCAGTCACGTTTTTGAAATAAAATAAATATGATTTGGTTGCCTTTGCACTGTAAATAAAGCTATTAATTTTTTTTTTGTAAATTTACAAGAAGTATGCATTTTAAGTTTTAATTTTGTTAAAATTATAAAAGACGCGCGTGGAACTACGAGGCAGCACTGCAATCCATTTTTTTGTTTTTGTAATTTTGACGGCTGTTCATTATCTTTGGTACGTCTGATAGCCTTTGCGTTATCACTGAATTGAAGGAAGAGACAAAAGCTGGTCTTCTTAAATTCTTAAATTACGTTTTGTGTTGTTTGGCAAGGACAAACACACACAAGGAAATAAGATTTGTACTGATCGTGTTTGATGATTGCACATGGTGTCCGGCTATAAAATTCATTGTTGTAATCTATGTTTAGGTAATTTTAATGTTACATTATAGTTTCACATTACATGAAGAGCCGGTTTTACAAATGTCCAGTCAAAAGTTCATGTTCTAGGCAGGAGGAAAACAAAAGCAATCGATACGTTTTCACCGTGGAGATGAGTTTCTATCTGGAGGTTAGCCATTATTGACTGGACATGGTTTAACAGGCTCCAAAGCCTGGTTTACACGGATCAAGCTTTCGTTCAGTTGGTTGAAGTCAACCCTTGAGCTCAACCTTGAGCTCAACCAATTGAACGAAAGCTTGAACCGTGTAACCCTGGCTTTAGATAGTTTGAATCAATGAGCTGAGTTTTTGGTTCGTTCCTTAGTTGACTTTGTCATCATTTACATGCGTATCAGCTGCTTTATGTTCTTTGGAAATGGATGGGTTCATCATCGAGGCAGGAAGTTGTCTCTCATTTGATAACTTTTCTTCCACGCAATGTTCTTGAACACTATCTACGGGAAGAAAATCAACGCTTTGAAATCAACCGTCATCAACCGTCAACAACCGTCATCAACCGTCATCAACCGTCATCAACCGTCATCAACCGTCATCAACCGTCATCAACCGTCATCAACCGTCATCAACCGTCAACAACCGTCATCAACCGTCATCAACCGTCATCAACCGTCATCAACCGTCATCAACCGTCATCAACCGTCATCAACCGTCATCAACCGTCATCAACCGTCATCAACCGTCATCAACCGTCATCAACCGTCATCAACCGTCATCAACCGTCATCAACCGTCATCAACCGTCATCAACCGTCATCAACCGTCATCAACCGTCATCAACCGTCATCAACCGTCATCAACCGTCATCAACCGTCATCAACCGTCATCAACCGTCATCAACCGTCATCAACCGTCATCAACCGTCATCAACCGTCATCAACCGTCATCAACCGTCATCAACCGTCATCAACCGTCATCAACCGTCATCAACCGTCATCAACCGTCATCAACCGTCATCAACCGTCATCATCATCCTAATTTCTTCTGCCGGACTTCTTTGCTGAGGCTTGCAGGAAATACACGTGATCAATATTATAGCAGAAGCTCAATGGTATTTTCATTTAATGTATAGCTGTGGTTAATGTTAAGTGTATTATAATTTGTATCGAGCTGTTAAGCTAGGTTTGAGTGATTTTTGCTTGTCGATGCACTGGTTTCGAGTTTTTCTTTCATGAAGGACAATAAACCTATTCGCTTCAATCAAAATTATATCAAAATGACGTCATGATAGCCACTCGCTAAAGCCAGGTAGAGCAATTCGGGTTGTGATTTCCCTGTCTTCCTTTGTTATTTAGCAGAGTGAATATATATTTTTTTCCAACTGGTAGTACGTCCAGTGGGTATCTGACGTCACTTTTCTCTGGAGGGAATATGTGTTTAATTGGATCAAGCTGTTACGCTACGATTGTCGTGATTAACGACTGTCGAAACACTGATTTCGAGTATGTCTTTCATGAAGGACAATTGGTTGAATTAAAACAATGGTTAATTTATTTGGATGTAAAGCATGATGGTTCTTTTTTAATCGTTCATGCATGGTATCAGCTAAACTGTACCTGACAACGTTTAACTTACTTAAATCACATCTACCTCATGGGCATTGACAGATAATCGAGTAAAAGAGTCCGCATTAAAGCTGGACATATATTTATCTAAAATTTATTTGAATGAACAGAACTCTTATATTGATTTCAAGGAGTTTAATCACAGTTTCAATAACACATTTTTGGGATTGATGTATCTTCATTGATTGATTAATCTTCATTATAGCTTCATCTTTATTGAATCTTTATTATAGCGCATTTTACGACCGTGTATCGTCTTGCGTTGTGCATAATGTATAGTTTGTAGAATTTAGTAGTACAAACTCCAGAATTTAATTAAAACACTATTATTCAAAACAATTCTGGATGACAATTGCATATGTATTTAAAAATCCATTTAAACACTAGTAGCTATAAATATTTAAGATAGTACATGGGGTAAGCAAAATTACACCATTTTACACTAATCTTCTGCCAAGGAATCACTATACAACAATTCTGAGCAGTGTCCAACCAATTTTAGATTGAAGCTGTCGGAACAGGAATCATTGACCTTCAGATTATTGCAATCAATTGTAATAAATCGTTTTATTTATAAAGCAATTACAACAAATACACACTCTGCAATGATAACAAAAGATCTCAAAAGATGATTGACATTTAGTTACCATCCAAGCTCGTAGATCGGAGGAGATGGTATTCTTGATTAGTATATTGCAAATATATTGAATTGTGTTTAATAAATAATTAAAGCGTGCGAGCTAGGGAGTTACAAGAAGTATCTGGAACATGCATCAAGAAGATACTTGAAAATAGACTGTTGACATCGTTTTGGCTAAAAAAAACAGTGTGGTTTCTTCAATTGATAGTTGTTGATTGAAGATGACAGCATTCTTCAATGGCCTTATAGCAGCTTGGTAATTTTCATGCTTATTCGGAAACTCGAGTTTTCTGTAAAAAAAATATCATAATTTAGGTTCAAATAAAATTAAACATTTTGTTGAATTTCAGGGAATAGCTCGGGATGCCCGTACGGCTAGCAGCGGTCCAAGCTGCATCCCTGCTCGACGCGTTGACACAGGGAAGAGCTCGGGATGCCCGTACGGCTAGCAGCGATTCTCGCTGCATCCCTGCTCGACGCGTTGACACAGGGAAGAGCTCGGGATGCCCGTACGGCTAGCAGCGATCCTAGCTGCATCCCTGCTCGACGCGTTGACACAGGGAAGAGCTCGGGATGCCCGTACGGCTAGCAGCGATCCTAGCTGCATCCCTGCTCGATGCGTTGACACAGGGAAGAGCTCGGGATGCCCGTACGGCTAGCAGCGATCCTAGCTGCATCCCATTCCCTGCTCGATGCGTTGACACAGGGAAGAGCTCGGGATGCCTGGACGGCTAGCAGCGATCCTAGCTGCATCCCTGCTCGATGCGTTGACACAGGGAAGAGCTCGGGATGCCCGTACGGCTAGCAGCGATCCTAGCTGCATCCCTGCTCGATGCGTTGACACAGGGAAGAGCTCGGGATGCCCGTACGGCTAGCAGCGATCCTAGCTGCATCCCTGCTCGACGCGTTGACACAGGGAAGAGCTCGGGATGCCCGTACGGCTAGCAGCGATCCTAGCTGCATCCCTGCTCGATGCGTTGACACAGGGAAGAGCTCGGGATGCCCGTACGGCTAGCAGCGATCCTAGCTGCATCCCTGCTCGACGCGTTGACACAGGGAAGAGCTCGGGATGCCCGTACGGCTAGCAGCGATCCTAGCTGCATCCCTGCTCGATGCGTTGACACAGGGAAGAGCTCGGGATGCCCGTACGGCTAGCAGCGATCCTAGCTGCATCCCTGCTCGACCCGTTGACACAGGGAAGAGCTCGGGATGCCCGTACGGCTAGCAGCGATCCTAGCTGCATCCCTGCTCGACGCGTTGACACAGTGAAGAGCTCGGGATGCCCGTACGGCTAGCAGCGATTCTCGCTGCATCCCTGCTCGACGCGTTGACACAGGGAAGAGCTCGGGATGCCCGTACGGCTAGCAGCGATCCTAGCTGCATCCCTGCTCGATGCGTTGACACAGGGAAGAGCTCGGGATGCCCGTACGGCTAGCAGCGATTCTCGCTGCATCCCTGCTCGACGCGTTGACACAGGGAAGAGCTCGGGATGCCCGTACGGCTAGCAGCGATCCTAGCTGCATCCCTGCTCGACGCGTTGACACAGGGAAGAGCTCGGGATGCCCGTACGGCTAGCAGCGATCCTAGCTGCATCCCTGCTCGATGCGTTGACACAGGGAAGAGCTCGGGATGCCCGTACGGCTAGCAGCGATCCTAGCTGCATCCCATTCCCAGCTCGATGCGTTGACACAGGGAAGAGCTCGGGATGCCTGGACGGCTAGCAGCGATCCTAGCTGCATCCATGCTCGATGCGTTGACACAGGGAAGAGCTCGGGATGCCCGTACGGCTAGCAGCGATCCTAGCTGCATCCCTGCTCGATGCGTTGACACAGGGAAGAGCTCGGGATGCCCGTACGGCTAGCAGCGATCCTAGCTGCATCCCTGCTCGACGCGTTGACACAGGGAAGAGCTCGGGATGCCCGTACGGCTAGCAGCGATCCTAGCTGCATCCCTGCTCGACGCGTTGACACAGGGAAGAGCTCGGGATGCCCGTACGGCTAGCAGCGATCCTAGCTGCATCCCTGCTCGACCCGTTGACACAGGGAAGAGCTCGGGATGCCCGTACGGCTAGCAGCGATCCTAGCTGCATCCCTGCTCGACGCGTTGACACAGTGAAGAGCTCGGGATGCCCGTACGGCTAGCAGCGATCCTAGCTGCATCCCTGCTCGATGCGTTGACACAGGGAAGAGCTCGGGATGCCCGTACGGCTAGCAGCGATCCTAGCTGCATCCCTGCTCGACGCGTTGACACAGGGAAGAGCTCGGGATGCCCGTACGGCTAGCAGCGATCCTAGCTGCATCCCTGCTCGACGCGTTGACACAGGGAAGAGCTCGGGATGCCCGTACGGCTAGCAGCGATCCTATAGCTGCATCCCTGCTCGACGCGTTGACACAGGGAAGAGCTCGGGATGCCCGTACGGCTAGCAGCGATCCTAGCTGCATCCCTGCTCGATGCGTTGACACAGGGAAGAGCTCGGGATGCCCGTACGGCTAGCAGCGATCCTAGCTGCATCCCTGCTCGATGCGTTGACACAGGGAAGAGCTCGGGATGCCCGTACGGCTAGCAGCGATCCTAGCTGCATCCCTGCTCGATGCGTTGACACAGGGAAGAGCTCGGGATGCCCGTACGGCTAGCAGCGATCCTAGCTGCATCCCTGCTCGAAGCGTTGACACAGGGAAGAGCTCGGGATGCCCGTACGGCTAGCAGCGATCGTAGCTGCATCCCTGCTCGATGCGTTGACACAGGGAAGAGCTCGGGATGCCCGTACGGCTAGCAGCGATCCTAGCTGCATCCCTGCTCGACGCGTTGACACAGGGAAGAGCTCGGGATGCCCGTACGGCTAGCAGCGATCCTAGCTGCATCCCTGCTCGACGCGTTGACACAGGGAAGAGCTCGGGATGCCCGTACGGCTAGCAGCGATCCTATAGCTGCATCCCTGCTCGACGCGTTGACACAGGGAAGAGCTCGGGATGCCCGTACGGCTAGCAGCGATCCTAGCTGCATCCCTGCTCGATGCGTTGACACAGGGAAGAGCTCGGGATGCCCGTACGGCTAGCAGCGATCCTAGCTGCATCCCTGCTCGATGCGTTGACACAGGGAAGAGCTCGGGATGCCCGTACGGCTAGCAGCGATCCTAGCTGCATCCCTGCTCGACGCGTTGACACAGGGAAGAGCTCGGGATGCCCGTACGGCTAGCAGCGATCCTAGCTGCATCCCTGCTCGACGCGTTGACACAGGGAAGAGCTCGGGATGCCCGTACGGCTAGCAGCGATCCTAGCTGCATCCCTGCTCGATGCGTTGACACAGGGAAGAGCTCGGGATGCCCGTACGGCTAGCAGCGATCCTATAGCTGCATCCCTGCTCGACGCGTTGACACAGGGAAGAGCTCGGGATGCCCGTACGGCTAGCAGCGATCCTAGCTGCATCCCTGCTCGACGCGTTGACACAGGGAAGAGCTCGGGATGCCCGTACGGCTAGCAGCGATCCTAGCTGCATCCCTGCTCGACGCGTTGACACAGGGAAGAGCTCGGGATGCCCGTACGGCTAGCAGCGATCCTAGCTGCATCCCTGCTCGATGCGTTGACACAGGGAAGAGCTCGGGATGCCCGTACGGCTAGCAGCGATCCTAGCTGCATCCCTGCTCGAAGCGTTGACACAGGGAAGAGCTCGGGATGCCCGTACGGCTAGCAGCGATCGTAGCTGCATCCCTGCTCGATGCGTTGACACAGGGAAGAGCTCGGGATGCCCGTACGGCTAGCAGCGATCCTAGCTGCATCCCTGCTCGACGCGTCGACACAGGGAAGAGCTCGGGATGCCCGTACGGCTAGCAGCGATCCTAGCTGCATCGCTGCTCGATGCGTTGACACAGGGAAGAGCTCGGGATGCCCGTACGGCTAGCAGCGATCCTAGCTGCATCCCTGCTCGACACGTTGACACAGTGAAGAGCTCGGGATGCCCGTACGGCTAGCAGCGATCCTAGCTGCATCCCTGCTCGACACGTTGACACAGGGAAGAGCTCGGGATGCCCGTACGGCTAGCAGCGATCCTAGCTGCATCCCTGCTCGATGCATTGACATCGGGAAGACCTCGGGATGCAGCGAAGGAATGTGAAGAAAGTCTTACCAATAGTCTAGAGGGTGTCGACTTGATCGTGGTCATCTTCACCGTCCCCGCCGTCCCCGTGGTCCCCGCCGTTGTTGTTGTTGTTGTTGTAGTAACCGTCGGGTAGCTGGAAGCCCTCGGGGATGTAGGCTGCGATGGGGTTGTTCTCGTTGCTGATGATGTTGCCGTATGGTGCGTGGACGAACTGGAAGCAACCAGAATTGCTCACAGAATATAAACCTTGCACGAGAAATCGGTGCATTAGCTGTGATTCGATTTGGACTTTTATTATTGGGATATTGATATTTATTATGCCAACGATCGATATCTAGTCCAAATTGTGTCTTTAATGGGACACAATTGATGGACACAATTTTGGAAGGGAACAGACAGTTGAATGCTGCGTGGACAAAGAAATCCAAGACCTACTATTTTTTCTAAGCCATATCGACAGTTCATATTATCGTCAGTATTAAAATATGCTTGGCTTCAAATGAATTCCACCTTAGGTCGTTGATTACAGTGATTTAAAATTTATTTTTGTCTTGAGCAGAAAAACGGGGTGTTTTTGGGGTAAAATTTATGAAAACTGTGTCAAAAATATTTTTTCTTGAGCATTCGTGCTCATAAACGTTGCCTAGCCCACATAAGCGTTCCAAATTGATGAGCTGAGTGTTAATACTGCACTAAAGTCAATTTTCTTAAATGTTGATGAAATGACAAGGAAGTTATGTATAGCAGCAGGTTGAAATGTTGAACTGGTGAAATGCTGGGCATTCCTTGTTTGAGGGCGACTACACAGCTGACTCATTTCGACCAAAAGTGCCGCACCGTTTCAACAATGTCAACCCTTACCACCCTTACCGTGTCTTTGGGGTCTGCGGCGAGTACAAGTGCACCGGTGAAGGCCACCACCGCCAGACAAAAGAATACCATCCTGGACATGATGACAGCTGACAGAGACTTGAGAAACAATGCAGAAACTTTCTTCGTAGCTGGAAGACGCAATTGTTTTGTGATGGGGAACATTCTCGCTTGGCTTTATATACAGCTTGGTTTTGACGAAGCCGGCACGCCAAAGACAGAAAGTGACGTGTGGTTGACAGCTACATCAGCAAAGGTTTAGTTTATTTAATTGTTCTGTCTGATTAGAGAATTGATTGTGTTTTATGACTTGCCGACCGTCTTTGCAAGTTGCCGCCATGAACATGTCATACAATCAAATATCTCTAACTGTTACAATACAGGAAACTGGGCGAAATCGTGTCGCAAAGCGCTGGTGGCGAGCCTGGCGGACCGGGGTGAAGTTAAAGTAAACACGTGCAGTTATCATCCGGAAAAGATACTCTTTTATAATAATATGTCAGCTGTCAGTTGACGCTTGAGATTGAGCATCAGTGGCAAACAAAGCCCCCTCGATATTACGTGAGATGACGTAAGTAACGTTGTGTTAACTTGTACCTAGATGGCTGTGAGCTGCTTTAACTTCACCCCACGCTGACGATTCTGAGCTCAACAATGCTATTTTGGCAAAGTTGCCTGCATTGTAATACAGTAAGATATTTATTGCTATCTTCGTTGTAATGTTACCTATCAATTTCTCATTATTGAACGATTCAGATATCAGTTTGACATGATATTGTGATAGGGTCATGGTGCCGTCCGTGCTATTACGTCATGTGAAATGAAGAACGCATCGCAGTCGTTCAAATCTATGATTCCGATGACATGTCAGTTTTCTTATCAATTAAATTGTATTTCCAAGTGTGATAACAGTTTTACATGATTATTAATGCTAGATGAGATGAAATATGCGTTGTAATATTAATAATATTGACATAGCCGTAATTATTAACATATGAGTATCTTTTATATTTTTAATGCAAGACCTTTCATTGTTGCGAAGATTATTTCCATGCATTAATAGCGAAATGCAACCGTTATACAACTAATAATTAACATAAAAATATATTTTAGAATATTCATTTATTGTATAATATATGTGGTTTTTAATTATTATATAATTTATATGATTACGGTGTAAGTAATTCTACATTTAAATTAAAATATTAACTGCAATGTTGCTTGCAATACACGTTGCTCCGATCAGTGGCATTATGCCATTATGCAGAAATTGTCAAAAATCGTATCAGATTTTAACATTGCAAATAAAAGTTAAGCATATAATTCTTTATTGGGACATTGATTCGGTCAGAATAAGATCCTAAGTAATGACATCTCATTAGTGGCACCATACTAACAATTAATATATGCAACACTGGCCAATTGTTCTTTCAATAAAATATCAAGGTTTGTTCGTGTCTTTACATAATCATAGCACGTTAGTTTTTTCTGAAAATCAAGGTGTCGTCTCCAAAAACTGACATCGTGTTCGACATGATCCACCTCTCTGCTTTAATACGCCATACGTACTTTAATGATTGGTATAATCAAGCCATTAATAGCGAATAATTTAACCTTGACTTGCCATGCTGTAAGAACTGTAATCTTGCCACGTGATCTTGTCTGATTCCGCCTCTCAGCTGGCTTGGTCGATTGTTTACGAAGCATGATGGATGAAAACGTGCGAGTCATTGTTGAACTGTCACCTAGTGTGGACCGAAGACGATCTCTCGACGGGCCGATTCAACGTCTCGATCGACTAAGATAGCATGGTGAGACATCTAACTAATATTATACTAAATGACAAATGTGTTAATATATTTGTTCGGATCACATGTTTTTCAATGTTATAACCAATTAGAACTATGAAACAAGACACTGAGAGCAAATAACTTACAATTACAATGTGGTAAATCGGGTGACAAAGAACCTGTCTACAGAGTTAGAAGTACAAGTAAGCAAGTGCAGTTATCATTCGGAAAATCTAATCTTTTATATGTCAGCGTCAGTTGACGCTTGAGATTGAGCATCAGTGGCAAACAAAGCCCCTTCGATATTACGTGAGATGACGTAAGTAACGTTGTGTTAACTTGTACCTAGATGGCTGTGAGCTGCTGTAATGTAGAGCTGAACATTTTTATTAAATTAATTATTTCACTAAAAGGGAATAAGTTGTTACGGCTAGGGAGGTTATGCCAACCTTATATAAACAGTGTTAAAATCATGTATGCTGTCTTGGGCTGACCATGTGCTTTGCTCTGCAGATCAGCGCGTCACGTGGTGTCTTCGGTGTCGCCGTCGTGCTTTGCCTGCTCCTCTGGACCGACTCTGGTGTTTGCAAATCTGTCAGAGAAAAACAGTATCCGTCCGAGGAGCGATCTGATGACGTCGACAGCTTGGACAGGTACCAGCGTTAACTACTAGGACTGTAGCTACTATGAGCTACTATGAGCTACTATGATCTACTATGAGCTACTATGAATGAGCTACAGCTGCTATGAGCTACTATGAATGAGCTAGAGCTGCTAGGAGCTACTAAGGGATTTAATTAGATAAAAAAGGTTGCGTTGTAAGTACTTGGCTATGCGGACAGTCATTTAACCGTGTTGTGGATGAGTGTGATATTTAAACTCATCTACAACGCGACTTTATTGCGTGTGCGCATAAGAGGCTAATATGATTGATTTTAAAGTTTTCAGCGTTAATTTAGCAGCTTTCTCAATAACATAACTTTCCTGGAAGTATCATGATCGTCGTGAATTTCTTTGAATATTTCAAAACGTAAAAATCGATTTAAAGAAAAACTATTCAAATTATTTGCTTGAAATTAACACAATATCTTCTTTTCACGACTTATATGCACACGGTAAATTTTGTTAACATCGGTTGAAGATAAAGTTGCTAAAGTTGAAGAAACTGCAAACGTTAAAAAAGTGACATAAAAGCGCAATTTTCAAGAAAAGGACTAAACATACAACAATGAAATGTGTACACAAACATAGAATCGCGACGCTCAACATCTCCAGAAAGTTTCGTCAAATTATATTCAAATTCATGGCCTCTAGCGTGCAAAAAGAGTTTTGTAAAAACTGAAAAATTTCGTAAAAATGTAATAACAAAAAATGTACTGTTCCGAAATGCTTCAAAAACGTGGTAGATATAGGTTCAAAGAAAATGAGGGTTCACAGAAATATTCATCAAAATCCGCTTTGGATTTTGGCCGGTAGCGTGCCAAAAAACACAAGAAAACAAACCAAAAAACAAACATACCGGATTTTTTTAGCAGTAAAGTGTAACTGAAGATTTCGCTTCACTCGCTACGCTCGTCACGTGAATCAATAAATCACGTGAATCGGTCATCGGAATCGTGATTTAAAATGAAAAGTTAGTAAACACCAACAAGATTGCATTGCCAGACGAACACATTGCCAGCTTTATGGATTTACTTGCCTGCTTATCACGGATCAGCCGTACTTTTCTACGAGGCTTATCATCGGTGATGATTCTTATCTTCTTTCAACCGTGGATCGTTGTTTTACTCAAGGACTTGACCTTCAACTAGCCCTTGCCTAGTTGAGTCCTTGGTCGGAAAACCGTATGGTCACCAAAACGCAAAGAAAGAGTTCAATGCACTAATAAAGCTCCTTATAGTTTCAACTAAGATTTTAACGAGTTTGTTCGTAGTCAGTAATATTTAATAGCTTGCCCTTCCAACCCTTTTGTAGGAGTCCTTGATATTAAAACAAATATCCAACTGTTTGAATACAGGAATTTACCATCTTAGAACCGTGTTTTCAGTGGTTTATTATTTACTTAACAGACTGTTAACACAATCTAATTGACAATGATCATGATACAAAACAAACTAACGGGCTTGTAAGAATTTATATTATTATCTATCCCAAAATTACAACAGGACTTCATCCAGTCAAAAAAATGTCATCAAAAAGCTGCAAAGAAAAGCCACAATTGAGTTTTGATTTCTTTGAATTCTTTGGTTGAAAAAGTCTACAAAAAATATTATTGTCTCTGTAGTTTTATCAATGAAGACAGGGAAATCTCAATCCAATCGGCTTTTCTTAGACTTTGAGGGAATAAATTAAATCATTACGGTTCGTTTGCTGGGAGAGCGAACTTGTCCGCCGGGAGCGCTAGTGTTCGAAACAGCAGCTTTGTGTTGCCAACTTCACACAATTTAAATGTGAAATGTTACCTAAACCACTTTATATTTGAGTTGGTTAATTTATTATCAGTTTACTTACAGATAATCAGATCGGTGAATGTATTTAATTCATGATTATTGACAAATTAAAAGTCTACGTTTTGGTTTAATTGTTTATATTTTGAAATTCCGCCGTTTAAATTTGGTTTTAGGGCTTGATACGTGTGCAAAAACGCGTCCATTTTTATGGTATGGACACTCCCTGAATAAACTTAGACATAACCTGATAGGTCTGTCTTAATTAACTCCATCTTGATACAGCCACCCAAACGTCTTGAAGATTTGCCATCAGGTGAATTCACTGCATTGCAGTAATGAAAACTGGGCATATTGCATAGATTTGCCTAATGCTCTCCCTGTATTGAGACTGTAGTACGCTGAAAGGTAAAGGTATGTTCTCAAGCCCCTTTCCGACTTCCCAGCAGCGATCCCGCCCTCGAGCAGCCAGCCGCCCTGGATACTTCGGCCCTGGATACATCAGCCCTGGATCCGTCAGCCCTGGACGCCCGGCCCGGCAACCGACTCGCCCTGGACCTGTCCTGGGTGTTCGTCTGTCCCGACTGTGACTTCATCTCCAATCTCGGCATGAACAACAGGCCGACGCCGCCGCCGGCGCAGAAGGAGCTGTGACGTCACGTTGCTCGACGCTGGGCGTCGCGACGCTTGGCCCGTGTGGTGACCGAGCTTTGAGCACTCGGACTTGCTCGACGACTTGATGACTTGCGCAGTGTCTGCAATGATGTGGGTGAAAACTTGCTGAACATGACTATGGGCCCTTTAAGTTGTTGAGTTGTGTACGTCATGTCACTGGTTACTCTAGTAATTTACGCCTTTTCCATTCAATCAAAATGACGTCATGATACCCACTCGCTAAAGCCAGGCAGAGCAATTCGGGTTGTGATTTCCCTATCTTCATTTGTAATTTAGCTGAGCGAATTAATATTTTTTTCCAAACTGGTAGTACGTCCAGTGGGTATCTGACGTCATTTTTCTCAGTAAGGAATAGGTCGATTGAGATGGAATCAAATTTTCGAACGCCATGAGTGTATAAAAAAAGTAAAACTGTCGAATCCTCGATTTTCGGTGATGACTGCCTAAATTGTTAATGGCATCTCCAAAAAAAATAAGAGATTACGTTATGGCTTTGGGATGAGATTGGAATGTAGATTAGTGTCAATTCACTCTGTCGTCACTATCTCTGTAATTTGCATAACAATGGTTGTAATTGCAGTAAAAAAACGAGTGACATTGACTGAAAAGTTCTTGAAAAGTTGCCCTCATTGAACTTGAATGTTGATGCGTGTCGCCCGGTTGAATGAATCAGACCGACAATTAGAATCTTGTATCATTTTGTGTTTGCAGAGAGACATGATGCCAAGATTGAGCAATGTGTTAATTGTTAATTACAGTCGAGAGGCATTGTACATCCATACAAAATGAAACGGAGTCATAAAAAAAACATGCACCTTCAAATTAATTTGATATTCAGTTAAAGAATTCGTGTAATCCATTTCACAACATAAAATAATTGGGAACATTTAACTGGATGTGAGCCCTTTCTAGCGGCCAAACGCGAGAACGACAACCATGCACATTGTAGGTATACGTAGCCACCAGTCTTACCGATAGTAAATAGTAACTAGAAGTGATGTCAAAATGTCACATGGACAATGTGACAATGAGGTGATGAAAATTGGCAACCAAGTGATATCGAAGAGTTTATTCATACAACAAGAGAGTCTTAACAGATGGTATCCACAACCCCTAGACACTACAAGGACAGCCGACTTTCAAGTGGATTTTAAGTTTATTTGAGTTGTTGGGCTCCATGGAGATAGAAACAGGACTGTGAATGAACATAGGAGGCGCTGAATCTAGTGACGCTATGCTGCAATCACACGCCAACAACTCGACTAACCCCGATTATAACGTGGCTCCATGGAGATAGAAACAGGACTATGAATGAACATAGAAGCCGGTGAATCTAGTGACGCTATGCTGCAATCACACACCAACAACTCGACTAACCCCGATTATAACGTGGCTCCATGGAGATAGAAACAGGACTATGAATGAACATAGAAGGCGGTGAATCTAGTGATGCTATGCTGAAATCACACGCCAACAACTCGACTAACCCCGATTATAACTTGGCTCCATGGAGATAGAAACAGGACTAGGAATGAACGTAGAAGGCGGTGAACCAAGCGATGCTAGCGCTGAAATCACACACCAACAACAGGACGACGGGATCAGCGATAGTAGGGGAGGAGGAAGGGGGGATGTTTAACGACGCAAGGTAGGAGCCCCACGTCGTCACACGTGTCAAGCAAGCAGGCCACGTGTCACGGCTGGTTGGACGCCCGACGCGCGCCTTGCTGTCCGTTGGAAAGTCCGCCGCGTAGAGGGCACTGGTAGGTGTTGGAAAGGTGGACTGCTGATTCTTCGCTAGCCCATACCGGCTTAGTAAGATTTAAAAAAATTGGCGCAAAAAGGTAGTATCAAATTTTTGAGAGGTTTTTACTTTTGGCTGGTCGAATATCTGACTAGAGGAACTTTTGAGCAGATGTTCAAACCAACTGGTGGAAAGTAAAACTGGGCGGCAAAGTAAGAGGATCACTAATGTGTAGCTTAGTACAAATATACCTAGGTTGTATTGAAGGATCTTTGTTTCTTAGGGAATAATATTGTATGCGATTTTTTTCTGAAAATTTAATTATAATCGCTTATATAGATTCAGAAATATCCCCATGACTTTCAAGTTAAATCTTATTTTTTAATCATAATTCATTCACAACTAGGTCACATTAGAAGCGAATAAAGTGTCACACAACAGAATCGACATCCACGCCGAGTATATGAAACACACAAGAGACACTTCTCTAAAAGTGTGTCAGTCCTAGATGGCAACTCCCGTGCGTGTGGTGGCTCTCTAGCCACTAGCCAGCCTAGCCGGCGTGCGCGCTGTCGGTTTGTTGTGATTGTGAGACAGTCACCAGTCGAGTCAGCTGCTTCCAGACAACAGATGACTGTCAAACAAGACGAGAACTTGCTCAAAGTTCGACGTCGTCGCTGTTTTAATTAGGTTTTTTGATTTATAACGATAAAAAGTGTTTAACAAAAGTGACAGTTACATTATTTAAACGTGCGTTTTTTTTTAAGTTCTGTGCTATACGCCTTCTAGATTTTTACAGTGCGTTTTCATTCTAGTGTCTGCCGTTGTTTTTCGGTGTAGATGAGAAATCCGTGGTGTGTGTTTAACAAGCTTTTATTGGCTTTATTTACTTTAATCTCTCGGCAATATCTGTGTTGATTGTGATTTCTGTGATAGTTATTGCAACCGTCGATCTGAGCAACTGTGAATAGCGTGCATCCGTTTTGTTTTTAGGTTTATAGAGTCTGTGCTGTCAACCATACCGAGGTCGGTAGGTTGACAAAAAGTGCGAAAAACTCGGGCGAAATCGTCGGAAATCTCGTGGTGTTTTAGTGAAACCCTAAAGAAGTTGATCGATTTTATCCGTCGTACAAAATCAGTGGCTTGATCGACAAAATCTAGTTCAATTTTGACTGAGATACGTCGACGCCGTGTGGTGGTATTTACCGATGATTCCAAACATAACCCCTCGTATGCATTAGTATTTAGTACGAACAGAAACGGGTTAGTAATATCAAAGCATGGTTATATTCGGTGAATATAATATGTAGTCGTCCAGTGTTGCTTACATATATATTTGTGCGTATAGTCTCTAAATTAGCGAAGAAACATACGTTTTCGTTGAGTGTAACAGCTGTCAAAATAGCAGCAACCGTATGTGACCAGAAAAAATAGTGGACCAGCCTTCGTAAATTGGATTACCATGAAGTTTGTCTACATCTCATCTCGGCAACGATTTCTGCTCTCCAACTCGTCCAGTATAAGATGTAAGTAATTTACTTTTTCTTAGAAATAAAATCAGGCATTACATTTTAGGTTCGAAAGTTCGTTTCCACAAACTTTTACCGCCGTCATGTATAAAGACTTTATTTGGCTGGTCTTATATGTTCTCTCTCTCGGTTCGTAATTGAGACTTATGCTGATTCACAGCTGCGATTATGCATTTTCTGTGTTTCGAATGCTGTCGTGTCTATGATTTAAGTATAATCTGTGAGTATTATTTGTGCAAAGCTAAGCCATCACAACAAGATACACAGAATGCAATAGAAAGTGATATCGGTATGGGCTGGTGTGCAGCCATGCATTAGAGAATCTTGTTTACTACATGATGAATCATGACAAGCACTGCTTGAAGAACGCTCACAAGATCGCAAGCTTAACAGTGGGAAAGTATGATATTTTATGTTTTTCAGCACTGTTATTTTGTCTGTTGAAATGATATAGGCAATAGTGGGTATGCCACCGTACACTTCAGCAAGCTAGAGAGCTAAAAATATTACATTCTCTGAAAGGCCTGCACGAAAAATGATAAAAAATTAATACCTTTTTTCAAATTGGCCAGAATTTTGGCCATCTTAGTTGCTAAAGCTTGTGAAGCTATTAGTATATAATACATGGCCACAAATTATAATATAGTGTATGTGATATCTAATACAAACACAAATTATGTTAAATCATGGCCGGAACCGGAGAAAAGTAACCGATTTTCACGACAAGGTCAATATAATACTCAGACACGAGTCTATTGAGGGCTTAAAACCATTTTTATAACAAGCTGATTACTTAACTGTCTTCAATTTGCTGAAAGTTTAATCCAATTCGGTTACGGTGCGACTTCAAATCTGAATATTTTCTCAGCCTTGCCCCTCTAACCTAGTGCTAGTTTATTTTCACAAATAATTTATTCAGCAAATTTTCGACTCGTGGTCGCTAAGCCTGACCCTTACAGATGGCAGACTGGTTTCCCACAGTTTTATTGTAATTGATTTATGAAGTATAGTAATACGATTACTGCGACCAATGTCCAGTGGCTAATCTTCAGATAATAACTCATCCCCATGGTGACTTAACCTCATCGATTGCTTCTCTTTTCTTCCGAACTGGAAGTGGAAGTCAACTATTTAAACTGTACATTTTAAAACCAAAACCAAAACACAAGATACGTCATATTGGTCGCTTCAAGAAAAATAGGCTAATTTGACAGCTGACTTGAAACAAAAATCCACCGCCACTTCGACTAACCATCGAAATCCAGCAGGCTGCAGAGAGAATGAATCTCATCCCATTGGTTCTCCCTTACTTCAAACCTGGACATAGACGTAAATCTTTGTCTCGGTCAAACATTTCGACTACAGTGCGTAAAGCTTGAGGTATTAAGTTTGCTGTGATCGCTCTTACACGCATGTGTACTAAATATTAAACGTGTACGTTCAAGTTAACGGCACGATTTAGTTGTGAACGACGCGGCTTAACAGTTGTATTAGTAACCATAGCAACCGGGTCATCGAGCCCAGCTGCCCGTGACCGACGGAAAAACTAGCGAAAGTGCGCGCAACACTCAACGCTAGGAGAGAGGGGGGGGGGAGACGCATCTGCTGCAGATGGATAGGGACGACGAGGATGACAAGACGGTGCCTTCTAGATCAATCGGAGGCTGATGCGGCGATGGCGGTGAGATGCCTGGACCGTCGCTTGTTTCGGTTAAAGCTTCCCTTGCCTCTGTGCTATTGTTAAGTTGCTTGCTGTCAGGAAATATCTTGCAATGCCGTTTTATTAAACACTCGCATAGCTTCTAGCATTTTACTAGCTACTTAATTATTACACTTATCAACTAATGCAGCTAGAAATTAAGGTAAATCGGTGACTGTAAATTTATTTGCCATCATGTTTTTCATCGAATACGCTGAGCGGATATGGTTTTTGCTTAATTAAATAGATTTCATCTAAAATACCTGAAACTTAACAAATCTAAGAAATTAAAATATGGACGAAACACCTAATTCCAGCGGACAAAATGTCGGTCCAGCCAATTAATTTTCTATTTCGGTAGCTCGAAATTCCGGCTACTTTTAATTGCATACCGACCCGACGAAAACACACCAATTATAAAATTGTAATAGCCTGCTCGGTTTATTGGTGAAGTTGGTGAAACGTAAGCAGCGGCCATTACTTACGTTTACTACTTAAAGACATTGTTAAGAATAGAATATTATATTTTGCGTCGGGGTCAGTTGTTCTCGCGGCGATTAACTGCAGTTGCTAGCGAATTTTCTCCTCCGTCTTCAAGCGTAACGAGAAGAGATGCTATCTTCATCAAACATGCAAGTAGCGAGACCCACTGTGAAGCGCCTTGCTTCACACTCGCGTAGAAATCACATTCTTATGCTGACATCGCCAGCCGAAAGCTGGGTCGAGTTGCGCTACGAATTTGATGTGTGCACGTTTTACGTTGTACGTTGTACGTTTTACGTTGTACGTTGTACGTTGTGCGTTGTACGTTGTACGTTGTACGTTGTACGTTGTACGTTGTACGTTGTACGTAGTACGTTGTACGTTGTACGTTGTACGTTGTGCGTTGTGCGTTGTACGTTGTACGTTGTACGTTGTGCGTTGTACGTTGTACGTTGTACGTTGTACGTTGTACGTTGTACGTTGTACGTTGTACGTTGTACGTTGTACGTTGTACGTAGTACGTTGAACGTTGTACGTTGTACGTAGTACGTTGAACGTTGTACGTTGTACGTTGTACGTTGTACGTTGTACGTTGTACATTGCACGTTTTACGTTGTACGTTGTACGTTGTGCGTTGTACGTTGTACGTTGTGCGTTGTACGTTGTACGTTGTACGTTGTGCGTTGTACGTTGTACGTTGTGCGTTGTGCGTTGTACGTTGTACGTTGTACGTTGTACGTTGTGCGTTGTACGTTGTACGTTGTACGTTGTACGTTGTACGTTGTACGTAGTACGTTGTGCGTTGTACGTTGTACGTTATACATTGTACGTTGTACGTTGTACGTTGTACGTTGTGCGTTGTACGTTGTACGTTGTACGTTGTACGTTGTGCGTTGTACGTTGTACGTTGTACGTTGTACGTAGTACGTTGTACGTTGTGAGTTGTACGTTGTACGTTGTACGTTGTACGTTGTACGTTGTACGTTGTACGTTATACATTGTACGTTGTACGTTACACGTTGTACGTTGTACGTTGTACGCTGTACGTTGTACGTTGTTCGTTGTACGCTGTACGTTGTACGTTGTACGTTGCACGTTGTACGTTGTACGTTGTACGTTGTACGTTATACGTTGTACGTTGTACGTTGTACGTTGTACGTTGCACGTTGCACGTTGTACGTTGTACGTTGCACGTTGTACGTTGTACGTTGCACGTTGTACGTTGTACGTTGTTCGGTGTACGTTGTACGTTGTACGTTGTACGTTGTTCGTTGTACGTTGTACGTTATACATTGTACGTTGTACGTTGCACGTTGGACGTTGTACGTTGTACGCTGTACGTTGTACATTGTTCGTTGTACGCTGTACGTTGTACGCTGTACGTTGTACGTTGCACGTTGGACGCTGTACGTTGTTCGTTGTACGTTGTACGTTGTACGTTGTACGTTGTTCGTTGTACGTTGTGCGTTGTACGTTGTACGTTGTACGTTGTACGTTGTTCGTTGTACGTTGTACGTTGTACGTTGTGCGTTGTACGTTGTACGTTGTACGTTGTACGTAGTACGTTGTGAGTTGTACGTTGTACGTTGTACGTTGTACGCTGTACGTTGTACGTTGTACGTTATACATTGTACGTTGTACGTTGCACGTTGGACGTTGTACGTTGTACGTTGTTCGTTGTACGTTGTACGTTATACATTGTACGTTGTACGATGCACGTTGGACGTTGTACGTTGTACGCTGTACGTTGTACGTTGTTCGTTGTACGCTGTACGTTGTACGCTGTACGTTGTACGTTGCACGTTGTACGCTGTACGTTGTTCGTTGTACGTTGTACGTTGTTCGTTGTACGTTGTGCGTTGTACGTTGTACGTTGTACGTTGTACGTTGTACGTTGCACGTTGTACGTTGCACGTTGTACGTTGTACGTTGCACGTTGCACGTTGGACGTTGTACGTTGTACGCTGTACGTTGTACGTTGTTCGTTGTACGCTGTACGTTGTACGTTGCACGTTGTACGTTGTACGTTGTTCGTTGTACGTTGTACGTTGTACGTTGTACGTTGTTCGTTGTACGTTGTGCGTTGTTCGTTGTACGTTGTGCGTTGTACGTTGTACGTTGTACGTTGTACGTTGTACGTTGTACGTTGCACGTTGTACGTTGCACGTTGTACGTTGTACGTTGCACGTTGGACGTTGGACGTTGTACGTTGCACGTTGTACGTTGCACGTTGTACGTTGCACGTTGCACGTTGCACGTTGTACGGTGTACGTTGCACGTTGGACGTTGGACGTTGTACGTTGCACGTTGTACGTTGTACGTTGTACGTTGCACGTTGTACGTTGCACGTTGTACGTTGTACGTTGCACGTTGCACGTTGTACGTTGTACGTTGTACGTTGTACGTTATACATTGTACGTGGTTCGTTGTACGTTGTACGTTGTGCGTTGTACGTTGTACGTTGTACGTTGTTCGTTGTACGTTGTACGTTATACATTGTACGTTGTACGTTGCACGTTGCACGTTGTACGTTGTACGTTGTACGTTGTACGTTGTACGTTGCACGTTGTACGTTGTACGTTATACGTTGTACGTTGTACGTTGCACGTTGTACGTTGTACGTTGCACGTTGTACGTTGCACGTTGCACGTTGTACGTTGCACGTTGTACGTTGTACCGAACTATGATGGAAACACCGGTTCTCGTGAGACCACAGAAGTTAAGCAGCATCTCGCCGAGTTAGCTGTTGGATGGGTTACCATCATGCACATGATCAGTTCTGTTCGGGAGAGAGGTTGGAGGGTTTGAAATTAGTACGACGACTTCACTCGCCTTGCTTGTCAACCTCTCGACATTATGGATTAGTGGAGGAATCCTGTCGCTCGACTTGTACTGTCCTTCGGAAGGGACGTAAAGCCGGTGGTCCCCTCGGTGCTTTTCGACAGGAGTAGGCTACGTGCCGGCACCGGGTTTTCCCTCCTCCCTTATAGGCTAGGTAAGGTTCATCATCACCCTTTTTTTCACCGACGCTGTTAGACCAGTGCCATACGGCCAGTTGTCAAAATAGTGCGTCGTTAAACACCTACAATCAATCAATCAGTTGTACGCTTTACGGATCCATATCTTCAGTAACTGCAACACTAATACAAGCAAAGCCAACGTCACTAGATATAGCGTCACTAGATTCACCGCCTTCTATGTTCATTCATAGTCCTGTTTCTATCTCCATGGAGCCACGTTATAATCGGGGTTAGTCAAGTTGTTGGCGTGTGATTGCAGCATAGCGTCACTAGATTCACCGCCTTCTATGTTCATTCATAGTCCTGTTTCTATCTCCATGGAGCCACGTTATAATCGGGGTTAGTCGAGTTGTTGGCGTGTGATTGCAGCATAGCGTCACTAGATTCACCGCCTTCTATGTTCATTCATAGTCCTGTTTCTATCTCCATGGAGCCACGTTATAATCGGGGTTATTCGAGTTGTTGGCGTGTGATTGCAGCATAGCGTCACTAGATTCACAGCCTTCTATGTTCATTCATAGTCCTGTTTCTTTCACCATGGAGCCACGTTATAATCGGGGTTAGTCTAGTTGTTGGCGTGTGATTGCAGCATAGCGTCACTAGATTCACCGCCTTCTATGTTCATTCATAGTCCTGTTTCTATCTCCATGGAGCCACGTTATAATCGGGGTTAGTCGAGTTGTTGGCGTGTGATTGCAGCATAGCGTCACTAGATTCACTGCCTTCTATGTAAATTCATAGTCCTGTTTCTATCTCCATGGTGCCACGTTATAATCGGAGTTAGTCGAGTTGTTGGCGTGTGATTGCAGCATAGCGTCACTAGATTCACCGCCTTCTATCGTCATTCATAGTCCTGTTTCTATCTCCATGGAGCCCAATATTTATTATTCGAATATCGATGTATATTGAATATGAAAATCCACTCGAAAGTCGGTTTTCCGTGTAACATACAATTGGAAAACGCTTAGCCCCGGACAGGCGAAAGTATCAGGGTTCAAATCCCGGTACGGATTTAATTAAGGAATGAAGATTCCGCTTCTAATAAACATTGACTAGGTATCTGATTGTTGTGGCCTGAGAGCCGGCCACTGCGCCACTGTACGCCATCTTGTGTTGCAAGAAAAGAAACCGTCCGCAATCGAAAGTATGTGTCATTCCGTGGAAAGCGTCTTCCTTCACGGCATCAATTCGCAACAACAAAATACCAACAAAACGCATGCACATTTCATTTCATCGACATCTAATTGTATAATGTGCAACAGTGCGTGTATCAGATTGAAAACAAAAGCATACAATAATAAAAATGCGCCGCTAGACAATCGTGGACGTTACTCCTCTGCGGACTCTGTGTTCGATGTGAGGTCGTCTGCAGCCGGTGCCGCCTCCACCGCCTCCACCGCCTCCACCGCCTCCACCGCCTCCACCGCCGCAACCCCCTCCACCGCCTCCACCGCCCCCACCGCCCCAACCGCCCCCACCGCCGCCGCCACCTCCACCGCCCCCACCGCCTCCGCCGCCTCCACCGCAAGGGTGGGGGGCGGCTCGGGATTGTCCTCGACGGGCTTCGAAGCCAACGCTTTCTGCAAAACGAGCGCCAGTTTTTCTTTGCAATTGCTTGCTATACACATATGTGTTCAATTAAAATTCGGTAAAAATGACGTCAGGAAATACCCACTGGGTGATAGATGGCGGCTCAAACATTAATAAACAGTGTGGTAATTACGTATGCAATAGGGTTTCAATTAACGCTTATCCACAACACGATTCTAAGGGGGTTCGCAAAGCCCTAGGGTAGAATGAAAAACTGAAAATATTAGTATAAATTGATATTTATAAGAAGTTGTTAATGGGATGTGCAGAAATTAGTACAGAGTCTTAATTGGCAGGAAACAAAGTTATCCACAAAATATTGTGCAAATAAATAGAGGAGTTTGGCTTGTAGAGTGCGAACAGACATAAAAAATATGAAGTATTTTTTTCAACAGTACGTGTAATCGAAAATTATCTATCATCACCCTGCAGTTTTGAGAGTAAAAACTTCACTCTGCAGCGCTAAACACTTAGCGCTAAACGCTAAGTAGTTAAGCATGAAGGGTCCCCGCACTTAAGCATGAAGGGTCCCGGACTTAAGCATGAAGGGTCCCCGGGCTTAAGCATGAAGAGTCCCCTGACTTAAGCATGAAGAGTCCCCTGACTTAAGCATGAAGAGTGCCCTGACTTAAGCATGAAGGGTCTCCGCACTGAAGCATTAAGGGTCCCCGGACTTGCTCATCAAGGGTCTTGAAGACACTCACCATGACCAAGGAGCCTACGGGCGACATCGGCGGCGGCGAGCACCGTGGTCGGCACGTGTCGCACTCGTCGGAGCTCACTCTCCGGCCCGACCACACGGCGCTGCCGCGGTCCACGCCGAACATCTGATGACCGAACTTGAACCCGCCCTCGCTCGGCAGGACCTGGAGGACGCGCGGGTCGGAAGTCATCTCACACTTGCTCCACATGCGCCGTTTCCGTTATCAACATTTCGTGATTTTACTCAATAACTCTCATCGCAACTAAGTTTAGATCGAGGTCTGAAACTCGGTTCAAAGATTTGGGACAGTTGTAGTGGTCAGAGCAACCGCCCGGCAAGCGGAAGGTCGCGGGTTCATGTCCCGGTTCGGACGCACATTTTGCCTGCTCAGCTATCCCATCCCATCATTTGTATACCTACCTATAAGACAATCTCAGAAAGTTCATTTGGGATCTGAGACTTTTACATTCATTTCAGCAAACACCTCACCAAGCTGTACCGAATGCAGGAAACTCTGCAGGAAATAGCGTTGTCGAGCTCAGAATCGTCAGCGTGGGGTGAAGTTAAAGCAGCTCACAGCCATCTAGGTACAAGTTAACACAACGTTACTTACGTCATCTCACGTAATATCGAGGGGGCTTTGTTTGCCACTGATGCTCAATCTCAAGCGTCAACTGACAGTTGACATATAAAAGAGTATCTTTTCCGGATGATAACTGAACTTGTTTACTTTAGCTTCACCCTGGTCCGCCAGGTTCGCCACCAGCGCTTTTTCACACGATTTTGACGGGACTTTCCTATACTCAGCAGCCTGGTGAGATGTTTGAAGATAGCTTGACTCTAGTGTCTGTAGACGCTGTAGATGCAGCTTCTATACTCACCTGTCGACTCTTTGGTGCTCGAGCGAAGCCACCGCCTGCTTGTCTGCGGATACCTTGGTTCCGTCGCCCGCCGCCACCACCGCCGCCGGCGCCACTTGGCCAAGATGGCGGCGGAAAGCCGCCCTGCAAGGGAAAGACCGGTCCAAGATTAAAGCGAGGTCAATGTAGGACTTTCAGGGTGTTCTTTCATAAGGAGCGTACGTTTCGATGGAAGCAATGGAATCGTTATTTGGATTCATGGTATGGAAGATTGACATCAGAGTGCCAAAAATTGAGAGAAACAAAAAGGAAATTTATCGTTATTCCTCGTTATGAACACGATTAGATTTTCCATTTGTTCGGGATCCATTGCTTGGTGTACAGAGTCGACGTCTGCACGACGAACGGGCTGCCAACGCGATGGACTGGCGATGCATACGACGGATTGCAGCGTTGTGTTGCTTTGCGTAGCACAGAGTCGACGTCTGCACGACGAACGGGCTGCCGACGCGACGGACTGGCGATGCACACGACGGATTGCACAGCGTTGTGTTGCTTTGCGCACAGAGTCGACGTCTGCACGACGAACGGGCTGCCGACGCGACGGACTAGCGATACACACGACGGATTGCAGCGTTGTGTTGCTTTGCGCACAGAGTCGACGTCTGCACGACGAACGAGCTGGCAATCCGTCGTGCTTGCGGACTGTTACAGGGGTGGCACGGGGGTTTCACGGGGGGTCACCTGTGCGATGTCGAGGCACGAACAGTGGTGCAGCGACACCAGCGACGTGCTCGACGCGTAGGGCATGTCACCCTCCGACGGCGACACCCCCAGCTCCTTGGCCTTGCGCGAGATCTCCAGCAGGGCGTCGGTCAACGGAGCGATGCCTGCAAACAGGGATGAATGTTGATTCGACCCTAGAGGCCAAATCCGGGATGGAGCCGCACAAAATATGCTACAAGGACACCGACTGTAGAGTGGATAGTTTATTTGATTTGTTTGGCTCCATGGAGATAGAAACAGGACTATGAATTAACATAGAAGGCGGTGAATCTAGTGACGTTATGCTGCAATCACACACCAACAACTCGACTAACCCCGATTATAACGTGGCTCCATGGAGATAGAAACAGGACTATGAATTAACATAGAAGTCACTGAATCTAGTGACGCCATGATGTTTATTAATGTTGATTATGTTGATTATTAATCACATACATTAGCGAAGGACTCGGTGTAGGAACGGGTGTCTGGTTTCTGATGATGAATCCAGCGCGTACCTTGCTCGTAAGCTTCTAGCGCTGAGACGATCATCTCGTAGGCGCGATCCCGGCAGCGATCTCCATCCAGGCTGACCCTCTCGGGCATCAGGATCACCGGCAAAGGCGTCTGCACAAGAAACACGAGGCGTCGATTGAAATACACACCATGACACATTCAGCGACCACAAGACTGTCGGGAGAGACTTGTCCACAGTCTTCCGTTTCATCAAGACTTTATTTAACCACGGGCAACGGGCGCTGGTCTAATGGCGTCGGTGAGCCTAACCTAGCCTAGAACGGAGGAGGGGAAACCCGGTGCCGGCACGTAGCCTACTCCTGTCGAAAAGCACCGAGGGGACCACCGGCTTTACGTCCCTTCCGAAGGACGGTACAACTCGAACAACAGGATTCCTCCGCTAATCCGTGCTGTCGAGAGGTTTACAAGCAAGGTGAGTGAAGTTACTAACTTCAAACCCTTCGACCTCTCTCCCGACCGGAACTTATCATGTACAAGATGGTCACTCATACAACACCTAACTCAGCGCGATGTTCAGACAAATTCTGAGTGTGCACGCATGATGAGCAAGCTTAATTGATTGATGGATTACTGGTGTTTAACGACGCACTGTTTTGACAACTAGCCCTATGGGATTGGTCTAATGGCGTTGGTGATTGAAACATGAACACAAGGAGGCTTAAGAGAGACCAAACCATGTGAAATTCCACCACAAAACCAGTGAACCTATAAGTTGTTTAATAACTGTGTTGCCTACCCCTTCCACTACGTCTTCCTCCACCGGTTCCTCCTCCACAGGTTCCTCTTCAACCTCCTCCTCCTCCTCCGCCTCCCCTTCCTCCTCCACCACCTCCACGACGGGCTCCTCCTGGGGCACGATGGCCAGCGTCGCGCGCACTGGTCCGCCCTTCACGGGCAGGAAGAACTCCATCGGGTTGGAACCTGGTGGTAAAATTCTCGATTACTTCCAATGGGAGTCAAGTTTGGTGGTAAAACCTTCGATTAATTCCAATGGTAGTCAAGTCTGCTGGTAAAACCTTCGATTACTTCCAATGGGAGTCAATTTTGGTGGTAAAACCTTCGATTACTTCCAATGGGAGTCAAGTCTGGTGGTAAAACCTTCGATTACTTCCAATGGGAGTCAAGTTTGGTGGTAAAACCTTCGATTAATTTCAATGGGAGTCAAGTCTGGTGGTAAAACCTTCGATTACTTCCAATGGGAGTCAAGTTTGGTGGTAAAACCTTCGATTACTTCCAATGGAAGTCAAGTCTGGTGGTAAAACCTTCGATTACTTCCAATGTGAGTCAAGTCTGGTGGTAAAACCTTCGATTACTTCCAATGGGAGTCACGTCTAGTGGTAAAACCTTCGATTACTTCCAATGGGAGTCAAGTTTGGTGGTAAAACCTTCGATTAATTTCAATGGGAGTCAAGTCTGGTGGTAAAACCTTCGATTACTTCCAATGGGAGTCAATTCTGCTGGTAAAACTCTTGACTACTTCCAATGGGAGTCAAGTCTGGTGGTAAAACTCTCGATTACTTCCAGGGAGATCCCACACAATTCCAATCCTAGCGACCTAAGCATAATCGAAGGCACAGTCTAGACTCTCAACCCTGGAATGACATCATCCGAGCCCAGAAATGACATCAGCTGAGACCTCTAAGACCAGCAATGACATCACCTGAGACCTCTAACACTCTGGACCCGGATCCACAAAGGGGGGTTAAAATATATGGGGCAACGAAGAAAAGGGGTAAAGTTAGCCCCAACTTTACCCCTAAAATTTTTGCCCCGAATTTTCGTATCCACAGAAGGAAATTTCACTTGGGGCAATTGGAGGGGAGGTAAATGGGTACGTCATCGATGACGTCATAAATGAGTAGTATTTTCAACCAATGAGAATTCAGATATAAATATTCCCCATTTCTTAAACATGTTTTGGCAACTGTTTGTCATAAATTGTGATTTGCTGTCAATTTGACATTTGAATTTCCTTTGACATTTCAAAGAATGAAAAACTATTAGAGAACAAACTTAATTCTCTACTTCATCATGCATTACCAAAAACACTTTAAGGCATACATACTGTGTCAGGCAACTGAGCAAAATGACAGAGAGTACCAATAATTTGCATTTTCATTACCTACCTATAACGTTCCTTGGTATAGCTAGGTAGATATGTGTACATAAAGTTGAAGGTGGAATGTGCAATGTAATTTATTAAATAATGTTACCTCTGTATCAGCATCTTTCCAGCCTTTATCTCAGCCACAGCCGCAGCATTATCCAAAGGATACGTGATGTACTGTGGGGTGTGTGGTTCACAAACAGTTTTAAAAATCTGACTTAAACTTGACAGGCTCATGCCACCAACGTTCCCTAGCACATTTTGGGAAGTTCTAGATGCAAGAAATCTTAAGGAAACGAGAACTTGAGTGATGACAGGAATGGCGCGTGATCTTGCGGTGACCCTTTCCAGATCGGGCAGAAGAACGGCACAAATTTCTATAGGATAGTTACCCGTGGAAAGCGATAATACCTCATGAGATAATTATCAGATATTGAAGGACGTCTTATCTATCTCTGAAAACTCTTTCGGGTTGAACAACTACGTTGTAATTGTAAATATTGTTAATGTGAATGTATGCGGCAATAGCTCCAAACATTTTGACTGTTTATAACCTAATCTAGCCAAGTTGAAGTTCGAACTGACATGTGCTTACAAGAGCTGCAGCCGGACTCGCCCACTTTTCAATGGCCGCTCAATTCAAAAACGTCATTGACTGGCAAACTGTTTGTATTTTTATATCTAGACAAAGATAACTCTCACTTTATTTATAATTCTAATCGGAATAAAGCAATGAAACAGTTAAAATTAATTAACAAACATTTGATATGGTGAGCCAGAATTCGCCATCTTGTTTAAAAAATCGGGGTAAGTTGATTTAACCCTGCTCATGGAGTAGGGGTAGCCTTTGGGGGTAACTTTGCCCCTGGAATAGCTTAACCCTGCTTTGTGGATACGGATTGGGGCAAAAATCAGGGGTTATCTACTTTAACCCTGGGGCAAACTGCTAACCCCCCTTTGTGGATCCGGGCCCTGAGATGTGTTGCGATGAGTGTACCCACCGCTAGAGTCCATCTCCTGCGTGTACGACTCCATGTCGGGACACGTGGTGATCGTGCACGTTAGCGTGTTCATCTTGACGGTGCAGAGCGTCGGCTCCTGCGACGCGACGGCCGACGGCTCCTGCGGGTCGCTCTGCTCGATCTGCTCGCTGACCACGTGGGCCGTCACCGCCAGCCGGTCCAGGCGCATCACCCTCTCCTCGTCGCCGCCGTTCAGCACGATCGGCTCCACCAACATCTCACCGTCCACCTGCGCGGAGGATATCGCTTACATCCTTGATGTTATCCTGAAGCTAACCTAGCAGCTAGCAGCGAGCTGAGGGACAATGACAGGCTATTGATGAAGCTAACCTAGCCTAGCAGCGAGCTGAGGGTGAATGACAGGCTGATGATGAAGCTAACCTAGCAGCTAGCAGCGAGCTGAGGGTGAATAACAGGCTGAAGATGAAGCTAACCTAGCAGCTAGCAGCAAGCTGAGGGACAATGACAGGCTATTGATGAAGCTAACCTAGCAGCTAGCAGCGAGCTGAGGGTGAATGACAGGCTGGTGATGAAGCTAACCTAGCAGCTAGCAGCGAGCTGAGGGTGAATGACAGGCTGGTGATGAAGCTAACCTAGCAGCTAGCAGCGAGCTGAGGGTGAATTACAGGCTGATGATGAAGCTAACCTAGCAGCTAGCAGCGAGCTGAGGGTGAATGACAGGCTGGTGATGAAGCTAACCTAGCAGCGTGCTGAGGGTGAACCCGGTGCCGGCACGCAGCCTGCTTCTGTCCAACAGCACCAAGCGTCGGCCATCTTTTCCCTTTGACTCACCGCCTAAACTGGAAATTCCAACTGCACTTTCTCCTGCGTTACTTGAATATCAAGCTGTTTAGTACGTTTTCCTTAAAGGTATCATGCGACTGGGGCCTTAATTCCTCTCGTTAGTACGTTTTCCGTGAAGTATTAAGCGGCTGGGGTCCCACGTCCTCTCGTTAGTACGTTTCCTCCGGCCTACCTGCGCCACCAGCCGCATGACACCGGCGGTGGTCGGACTCTCGTCCATCGACCAGGTGAACTGCATCTCGGCGCCGGGCAACAGCGACGTCTTGCTCTCGACGGCGTCCTTGATGTAGGTCACGTGCGACGGCCCCGCCTCGTCCTCGGCCAGCTCGACGGTGGCGACGTGCACGGACGACTTCGCCTCGATCCTCGTCTCCAGGTGGAGTCGGATCGGCGTCGTGCCGTCGTAGCGGCCGTCCAGCGACGGCTGCTGGTTGACCGTCGAACGGATCTGTGGGCGGCGACGGTCGGTCAGACACTCAGAGCGTCAGGACCTCTAAGCACTAGCTTGTTCTGTTTCTTATTCTGTGGCTGAGGGGCTATTTATGCAATTGTTTCCTGTACTTACTTCATTGATCTCTTTAGCATTGGATAGCGCTGCATACAGCGAGACTTTGATTCCGTATTGAGCCACTTTATCATGTCTTCCCACTGATCTCTATAGCCTGGATAGCGCTGCATACAGCGAGACTTTGATGCCGTATTGAGCCACTTTATCATGTCTTCCCACTGATCTCTATAGCCATGGATAGCGCTTCGTACAGCGAGACTTTGATGCTGTATTGAGACACTTTATCATGTCTTCCCACTGATCTCTATAGCCATGGATAGCGTTTGGTACTGTGTGACTTGCCGTATTATGTCACTTTGGGCCACAAATTTTCCAACCAAAACTGTTGTACGGCTACCTGGAAGATGATCCGTGTGCGCACTGCGTAGATGTGCTCGGGGAGGTTGCCGCCGTCGACGGAGAAGAACGACGAGGCGATCGAGCCGTTGTCGGTAAGATGCACCTTGTCGAGGTGTGAGACGGCGCACTGGTGACGGAGTTGGTGGATGGCCGAGATCATCGACAGGCCGGACACGCCCGAGCCCGTCTTCGACCCACCGCCGCCCGGCAGGATCAGGCCCCAGTGCACGTTCGTTGGGCCTGCGTTAGACATGGTGACACGGTCAATGGTCGTAGGGCCTGTGTCGCCTGGGCCTCACAGTCAATTCGATTACTAGTTCTAGCAATAGCACTAGCACTGGCGCTGGCACTGGAACTGGCACTAGCACTGGCACTAGCACTATCACTAGCACTAGCGCTAGCACTAGCACTAGCACTGGCACTGGCACTAGCACTAGCACTAGCACTAGCACTGGCACTGGCACTAGCACTAGCACTAGCACTAGCACTGGCACTGGCACTGGCACTGGCACTGGCACTAGCACTAGCACTAGCACCAGCACTAGCACTAGCACTAGCACTAGCACTAGCACCAGCACTAGCTCTAGCACCAGCACTAGCACTAGCACTGGCACTGGAACTGGAACTAGCACTAGCACTAGCACTAGCACTGGCACTGGCACTAGCACTAGCACTAGCACTAGCACTAGCACTGGCACTGGCACTGGCACTGGCACTGGCACTGGCACTGGCACTGGCACTAGCACTGGCGCCAGCACTATCACTAGCACTAGCACTAGCACTAGCACTAGCACATGGTCCCATGTCACGTGGTCGCATGTCACGTGGTCGCATGTCACGTGGTCGCATGTCACGTGGTCGCATGACCGGGGCTCCAGCTCTCACCGGTGATGTGCACCATGCCCGCCATCTTGGCCTCGCTCTGCTCGATGCTGATGCCGACATCCGGGTACTGGAACTCGGTGTCGTACCAAGAGCCGATGTCCGCGTCGTCGTCGGCGGCGGCGGCCAGGACTTCCGCAGTGAACCTGCGCAACAGTTTCGCTCACGTGACCACTTTTTCAGCTAGTCGGCTAGGTTAGCTTCATCATCATCCTCTCATTCACCCTCAGCTCACTAGTTACGCTACACGGACAACCGACAACCGCTACGCGAAACAACTCACTGATCTGGCACCAAGTCCGCCTCGACCAAAAGGTCCTCGTCGGTCATCAGGTCGCCGGCGAACACGTCCCTCGAGAGGTCGCTGATGACGGACACGCCCTCGATACCCTCGAGGAAGTTGAAGTCGGCGCCATCGGCGGCGTCGGCGTCGGTGGCGTCGGCGGCGTCGGCGCCCTCCGGCAGATTGAGCTCGTCGTTGTGGAAGCTCAGCGAGGTCTGCATCTCGGCGGTGCGGAAATTGTCGTCGCCGAACATGTCGACGAAGGACGTGTCTGCTGAACGTCGGAGGATGGTTTGATGAATAAAGGTGTGTGGCGTCTGGGTGCGATATTTCCTCTGGTGAAATGGTTTGATAATGATGTTTCATCTTGGTTGAGCCAAAGTCAAGTGAAGTCCGCTCTTTCGACACTCATTTAATGGCCAAGAGCCGCTTTTACAATGTTCAGTTGCATGGTAATCTAACAGTTCAACTGCATAAGTCCCCAACTTCACTCGCCTTGCTTGTCAACCTCTCGACAGCACTGATTAGCGGAGGAATCCTGTCGTTCGAGTTGTACCGTCCTTCGGAAGGGACTTAAAGCCGGTGGTCCCCTTGGTGCTTTTCGACAGACGTAGGCTACGTAACGGCACCGGGTTTCCCCTCCTCCCTTCTAGGCTAGGTTAGGTTCATCATCGACCTTTCATTATAGACCAGCGCCACAGAGCCAGTTGCCAAAACCGGGCGCCGTTAAACACCGGCAATCAATCAATGAGCGTGACCTTCTATGGCGGGTTCCGGGGGCAGCGCGCCCTTGAGGTCTAGCGTGATCTGGAGGTCGATGGGGATGCGGTCGGTGCCCGTCTCGACCACCAGGTGGAACCTGAGCACGACCGGCGGCGGCGGCTCCACCGGCTCCGCCTCCTCGACGGGTTCCTCGACAGGTTCCTCGGGAGGTTCCTCGCCGTGGGGATGTGCTGTGCGCAGTTCCTCGGTCAGCCCCGTCAGCGATTGGTCGGGCTCGTAGCTGGCAATGGGTGGGTGGTTGGAGGTCAAGATGATTATGCCTTGACCTCTATTCACTAGCTTTTAATGATTCTTACTCTGCGGAATTGAGTAAAAAATCGGCTTTTGTTTGTTAAGAATGTAGAGGAAACAAAATCTGTAATTTACCCAACTCCACAGAATTTTTAAATAAAAACGTTTGTGTAACGTTTGCCCTCAACGGTGGATTTTCAAAATGCTTATAATTAAACTAAAACGGCTGAGTTTTACTATGTCAATTACATTACCACGAATTAAATACTTTCACTGATTGGGAACCTGATGACCAATTTACCAAATCGAATGTAAGAAAGTGTAGGTAACATTTCTCATTTCGGTTGTGTGAAGTTGGCAACGCAAAGCAGCTGTTTCGAACACTAGCGCTCCCTGCGGACATGTCTACGCTCTCCCAGTAAACGAACTGTACAGTACGCGATGGCCGAGCGATACCATGGCTCCAGAGGAGGGTCGCGTTACGGACACGTCTGAAAACTGGCCTACCTGAAGACTGTCTGTTCCGCCTTGTCGTTCTCGGCACACGTCGAGATGGTCTCCTCCGTCGCTTCGCCCTCCCCTGCGACGACCTCCCCTGCGGCAACCTCCCCTTCGGCAACCTCCCCTTCGGCATCCTCCTCGTCCGACGGCTCGGGGCATTCGCACTCGACGAACTCCCCTTCCTCGTCCTCCGTTACCTCGACCTCCGTCTCGTCGTCCTCCGTGACGGCCACCTCGACTTCTTCCTCATCGACGGTTTCTGCTGCGCCGATCTCTGGAACAGCCGCTCGTTATAGCTGGGAGCTCCGAGGTTTCTTTTCACATCACAGTTTCACTGGTGTGTTTTTACTGAGAGTTGCTCACATGATCCTGAGGGCCGATTTTACAATGCACCGATGGTCGAAGATGACCATTTTCGGGACTCAAAAGCAACCGATAAATTGTTTCTGATTCTGATTCTGCTTCTGATTCTGAAGGAATTATCACTCATTTATCTCTACTTTACTACGAGTCATTTTTACCAAATTAACTCAATTAACCAAGTTAACTCAAGGTAACCAATAGTAGCTAAATTCCAACTCCAACCCAGAGTAACTAAAGTGGTAAAACTTGCCTAACCGATCAATTTTACCATTTTATTAACCCTGAGGTGGGCCATTTAGCTCAAGTAACACATCAACTCAGAAGTGTAACATGAGCTTAACGGCACCGAGACGGCAACGGCCATCCTCGTGCTTTGAAATTCCATTGTGTCCTTCGCTTCCATCGTTAACAGTGCGTTAACTCTCAACTCAGAGTTGAAAATCATTGTAAACAAGGTCCGAAGATCAACAATTCTACGAGACATAACAAAACCAACTCTAAATCGCATTATAATTGAAGGCAATAAAAAAATACTTGCCTTCTTCAACATCGGACACCTCTTGCTCTTCATCATCGACCTCGACAACAGTGATTTCTTTTTCCTCTTCTAATTCGAAGTCCGTTTCTGGTTTGGCCTCGGGTTCTGGTTCCGACACCTGTTCAGCCGGTTCCGACACCGGCTCAACCTGTTCTGGCACCGGTTCAGCCGGTTCCGGGACCTGTTCCGCCGGTTCCGGTGGCGCCGGTTCGGCCTCGGGTACTGGTGCCGGTTCGGGCTCGGCGCTCGAGGCGGCCGCATCTTGTCCGCGCGCGCCAGCGTTGCGCAACCGGAAGTCGACGACGGAGTCGGTGTCGGTGCTGCTGAATGTAAAGTCTGTCTGCGCTTCCTTGTCGGCGACCTCCTTCGCTTCGTCGGACATCGTCGGCTAGCTCCGGGCGGCGGGCATCGCTGGGCCGCTGCTAGAGCTGCCACCTGCCGGTCGGTTTGCAGGCTGCCAACACGGTACAAGCTCTTCAGGGACTGTCCATACATTGAATAAGGGAACCGAACGGTTTGGCAACGTTGGAAACACCGGTTCGCGTGAGATCACCGAAGTTAAGCAAAATCGCGCTGAGTTGGCTGTTGGATGGGTGACCATCATGTACATGATCAGTTCTGTTCGGGAGAGAGGTCGGAGGGTTTGAAGTTAGTGCGACAACTTCACTCGCCTTGCTTGTCAACCTCTCGACAGCATGGATTAGTGGAGGAATCCTGTTGTTCGAGTTGTACCGTCCTTCGGAAGGGACGTAAAGCTGGTGGTCCCCTCGGTGCTTTTCAACAGGAGTAGGCTACGTGCCGGCACCGGGTTTCCTCTCCTCCCTTCTAGCCATAGGTTAGGTTCATCATCACCCTTTCATTCACCGATGCCATTAGACCAGTGCCACAGAGCCAGTTGTCAAAACAGTGCGTCGTTATAAGCACCAATAATCAAATTTAACAAGGAAATTACATCTCTACGTTGAATTTATACATTGTTTCTAAGCTAAGAGATGGGCGAGACTTAACCCAGGCTTAAACAGAGGTTGGTGATACCGGCCTTTCCACCTGGGATACAGGTACCACATGCTATGATGCCGAAAATTGGTGCCGAAATACTGATTCCATGTGGCCAAAATACTCTGATCGCAGACCTAAATTATTTCTGAACAAGCGAAAGTTGTAGGAGTATGTAATTTTTTTATTTTTTATTTTTTTGTTGCCAAATTTACTCGTATCTACACACGGTAGATAAATTTCCTCGCGTTTTTCCTCGTGGGAGACGTTTTTCTAAGCACCTACACGCCTAAAATCTACGGTTTTTGAACAAATCTGTTCTACTTCATGGTCCTGATGAACATGGGCAGTGGCGGCTTGGCAATGGTAATTTTTAGCCATGGCACCGGTTCCAAAGGGTGGGTGGGTGTCTGGCTGGCTGGCCGGCTGGCCTTGGGGTGGGTGTCGAGGGGGGATGTTGGCTAGGTGGCGACGACCGGTAAGTAAGGAGTCCATGTCGCGGGGTTGTGAAGCCACGCATACTGAGCCCGGAATGAAGCCACGATCATCACGATCATTCCCATGTGTGTAAGTTTTGCTTTGCGAACTACAGAATCTCGAATATGAGTCTCGACTCTTGAGAACCCTTTGTCGGCGCATTTTGCCAGTATAACTGAATCCTTTCCATGACCCACCGCCGCACCGAGATCTGACGGTGTGGCATACTGGCAATGTTTTGTTTTGGTTTTGGCCACCTCGGCGTACTAGGAAATCCGACAAGTTCAGTTTTACCATAGTTTTACCCAATTCTCGTCACAAAATGCACGTTCGCATGGGGTCAGCGATTGAAATAATTCGATGCATGCAGCAACTGAGTATTTATACATACATTATTATCTTTTGCCTGCTACAAAAAAAATCGCTTGCTAAATCAAACAGATAAATAAATCCATTGCAACCCCCCCCCCACCCCCGGTCGCTAGGGGTGGGTGGGTGTCGGGGATATAAGGAGCTGGCACCGGTTACCTTCCAAGTCCCAAGCCGCCACTGAACATGGGATTCATTATTAGGTATCAATTACCAATGAAAGAAGCATAGAAAGACTGCCTACTCTTTGGTAGAAGTTTCCACCAAAAACATACCCCTTTAATATTAGTAAATCGCTGCTCGAGTATCAGAATCACGGGCGACGGCGACTTTACAAAGAACAAAATACCTCAATGAAATACCACGAGGCTTAGCGAAAACTTGACTTGGGAAATAAGTGCATTTCATCAACTTTTACTTCACAAAATTGTTACCACATGCAGAGGGTGGAAAATATTGTGAATATTTCAGCGCCAAATTATAAGTAAAATTCATCCTCGTATACTATATTTTATCATAAGAAAGCCATCGTTTAGTACTTTGATGCAGCCTTCGTTGAGTTTGGTGGATGGAAAGAGCGGTGTGGTTTGTACTCACGTTTATCAGGATGATAAAATAACGCGGCTTGAGTTTTGTTCACCGATTGATGGTTTCTGACGTTTATTTGGGTAGGTTTGCTAGAAATTTGCATGAAACTTAGGCGATGATTTTCCTTTCTGTGTTGTTGATGTTAAAGTTATCTTAAAAGTAAATTTAGCTATAAAACGGATAATATTTAACTTTTAATTTAGATTGTGGATATAATCATCGAAAATGTCATAAGTGAAAATTTTGTTGGTATGTTGTTAAGCCAAGACCCAAGAGATAATTGGAACAGATCACATTCAAAATTCAAGTCCAGAGACGATAAAAATTTGTGTGGCAATACTTTTCTTGTAGAAATACATTTGTTGTTATCACCAATTGACCCTGGAATTGGTGATTTCGAAAATTCGGACCCAACTGCTTAATAATTTACGTGAAAAAAGGAATTCACTCCCAGTTTGGAAGTGTTCAAATTTTGGGATGTTTTTTCAAATTTACTATCTGTGTACTAGAAATTGTTTAAATTATAATATGTCCTAAGGTACTCAATCAGTTTTTTGAGCAGTTTTATATCAAGTAGAATCCATAGTGCACAGAAAAATCGCTCCCAATCAAAGCCAACTTTCACATGGATACTTTAATAAACTAACAGTAACTCGTTTAATAAATCAACGTCAAAAAGCTGTCCGATACTTGTTCGGACACCTCCGCGGAGACTCGGCCCTACTCGGGTCGTGCGCCAGCGCCTTCAGGATTCCGATTCTGGTCGCGTTGGGTAGACAAGATGGCGGAGTATACTTGACACTCCTCGACCGCCTTTTGTTCCTTGGCTTGTGCTTCCGGCAGCAAGGCAGCTCTTCCTGGAAGGTCGGCTTCGCTGGCGTAAAGCACGCTTCGGGCATGCAGTTCAAGCTGGTTGGAAGGAAAAGCTCTACTTGAGAATACTCTCTCCTGACATGTAGCAGTAGCACACACAGCTCATACGAAAATTGTCGGTTTATGTTTTAAACTATGGTTTAGCGGAGTGATTCAGAGCCACGGAAAGATGGTGGTAAAGATGGCGGTTTTGCTCTGACGGAAGTGACTTTTGGTCCTGAAAAGGACCTCAGTCGACGTTTCGTCCACGATGGCGTGGACATCTTCAGGACTGTGGGGTGCCGCTGCTGGACTCTGCCTTATATGAGGATCTTGAAGATGCATGATTTCAATCACGTTGTTGATGAGCGTTTTTTAAATGATGCTAATTTGACAATCTTCAAGGTTTGAGCCAGGATTGTTTAATGGCGGGAAAAATGGAGGAAAGTTAAGAAATCAATGTATAAACATCGTTTTCTAAGAAATTACTCGTCAAACAACATTCTACACGATTGTCGTGGTGTGAGGCTTAACATATCTGTGCAGGTTAGTTAAAATATATCAAACAGTTTGGCCGCTAAAGTGAGACATGTGATTGAAAAAAAATGAAATTTTTCCGACAAATGATTTACAAAAAAAATTGTCAATGGACTGTGCTGAAAATATTACCGAATCTAATTTGAAAGTAAACGAAGGTATTCTGAAGATTTAATCAAAATCTGTTTTGACGTTTGGCCTGTAGAGCGCGAACAGATATTTTTATAAAATAACTAATTCTCAAGATGGCGCTCGCGTGGTTCGGCTTACATCCGCTCGAGCTCTCTGCGCACGCAATGGCGACACCAGCTGGGTGGGGCGCATGCGCAAGGCAGGCCGGACCGGCAACGCGGTGGTCTGCGCGAACTAGCACAGCGACGCGTCACATTGCGCGCACGTTCCAGCGATGGCGTAGAAGCCTGCACTTTGAGACAAGGACATGCTGATTGATTACCGGTGTTTAACGACGCACTGTTTTAACAACTGGCCCTGTAGCACTGGTCTAACGGCGTCGGTGAATGAAAGGGCGGGGATGAACCTAACCTAGCCTTGAAGGGAGGAGGGGAAACCCGGTGCCGGCACGTAGCCTACTCCTGTCGAAAAGCACCGAGGGGACCACCGGCTTTACGTCCCTGCCGAAGGACGGTAGAACTCGAACAGGATTCCTCCGCTTATTCGTGCAACACAAGCAAGGCGAGTGAAGTTGTCGTACTAACTTCAAGCCCTCCAACCTCTATCCCAAACAGAACTGATCGTATTCATGATGGTCACCCATCCAACAACTAACTCAGCGCGATGTTGCTTAACTTCAGTGATCTCACGAGAACCGGTGTTTCCAACGTTGCCAAATCGTTCGGAAGCTCAATTCGATGATCTATCCAGGTTACTGCGATCAATGTTCAGAAGTCAATGCTTGAACCCGGCAATGACGTCAGCTGTGACCTGCAATGACGTCACCTGAGACCTGCAATGACGTACCTGTAGCTGTACCTTGTGACGACGTCACGTAAGACACGGGGCACTTTTCTTCTCAATAAAAGCGTGCATTTGTTCCATTAAGAAACCCTGACAAAAACGTAGATCTCATCTCAACGGAGATCTGAGCGCGCTTGCCTCGATGCACTGCGGCGAGCAGCAAGTGCGGACCCGCTGCGCAGGCGCACAACACCGGGTCTTCTGACGGCTGGCGTGGGTCGACTCGCGGTACGAGGACAACGACGGGCACTGCGTTGATCGGTCCACCCCTACAAGTGTCAGCAAGTGTTCTACCCAAGCAGACAACAGCAGGAGACACCAGCAGGAGACACCAGCAGGAGACACCAGCAGGAGACACCAGCAGGAGACACCTGGTGCATCTACAGGACGCTTGCTGGTGTCAGCAAGTGTTCTACCCAAGAAGACACTAGCAGGAGACACCAGCAGGAGACACCAGCAGGAGACACCAGCAGGAGACACCAGCAGGAGACACCTGGTGCATCTACAGGACGCTTGCTGGTGTCAGCAAGTGTTCTACCCAAGAAGACACTAGCAGGAGACACCAGCAGGAGACACCAGCAGGAGACACCAGCAGGAGACACCAGCAGGAGACATCTGCTGCATCTACAGGACGCTTGCTGGTGTCAGCAAGTGTTCTACCCAAGAAGACACTAGCAGGAGACACCAGCAGGAGACACCAGCAGGAGACACCAGCAGGAGACACCAGCAGGAGACACCAGCAGGAGACACCAGCAGGAGACATCTGCTGCATCTACAGGACGCTTGCTGGTGTCAGCAAGCGTCCTACCCAAGAAGACACTAGCAGGAGACACCAGCAGGAGACAGCAGCAGGAGACACCAGCAGGAGACACCAGCAGGAGACATCTGCTGCATCTACAGGACGCTTGCTGGTGTCAGCAAGTGTTCTACCCAAGAAGACACCAGCAGGAGACACCAGCAGGAGACATCTGCTGCATCTACAGGACGCTTGCTGGTGTCAGCAAGTGTTCTACCCAAGAAGACACTAGCAGGAGACACCAGCAGGAGACACCAGCATGAGACACCAGCAGGAGACACCAGCAGGAGACATCTGCTGCATCTACAGGACGCTTGCTGGTGTCAGCAAGTGTTCTACCCAAGAAGACACTAGCAGGAGACACCAGCAGGAGACAGCAGCAGGAGACACCAGCAGGAGACACCAGCAGGAGACATCTGCTGCATACAGGACGCTTGCTGGTGTCAGCAAGTGTTCTACCCAAGAAGACACTAGCAGGAGACACCAGCAGGAGACACCAGCATGAGACACCAGCAGGAGACACCAGCAGGAGACACCTGCTGCATCTACAGGACGCTTGCTGGCGTCAGCAATAAAAAGGGTATCTTTTCTGGATGATACCTTTTTTTTTCTTTAAATTCAACCCGGTCCGCCAGGTTCGTCGCCAGCGCTTTGTTGCCGGGAGTTTCCTGCATTTGAATAGTAAGATAGTTGGTGTTAACTCTGTTTTTGCCAAGAAGGAACCAATTCCAACCACTTGCTTGATACACTGACCAACACTTGCTAATGTATCTTTATACAACTAGCGCTGTGCGGACCGGGTTTCGATTGACTCTAACGCCTGGCGAAACAAGATGGCCGGCCGCTCACCGTTGATCCCAGGTCGCATGCAGCGCGAGTGTCGCGGCGGTTGGCAACACTGGCACTCGGCCGGCATCGGGCATCTTCGGGCGCCGCTCGTGGACTTGTGTCGGATTGGTTGCGGCCTCGGGCATCGTCGGCTGGTCTCGGCGCACGACGGAGACGGCCGAGGGCGGCAGCACGTTGGGATGCTGCTAGCTCTGGGGACGGACACGGTTTAGCGGGCGTGCACGGGGTTGAAATCAGTGACTTTGAATCGAAGCTTTCTTCAGGTTCCTCCAGAAGCTAACAGGAATAAGGATCGATATTCTTATGTCCAGGGTGATTAAGACTAACCCATAAAATGGCCACCATTTACATTTGACCAACTTCCTTACCAAATCCGCAATGCGTTTTATCAAACTGCCATACACAGGAAAAATGCCTCGAGCCCGGATCTTTTTACCTGTCCGGGATTTAGCACTACTGATTATGTAACACGGAGTAAAAGGGACTTCCGAGTGGATTATTAAGATTATTTGAGTTGTTGGGCTCCATGGAGATAGAAACAGGACTATCAATGAACATAGAAGGTGGTGAATCTAGTGACGCTATGCTGCAATCACACGCCAACAACTCGACTAACCCCGATTATAACGTGGCTCCATGGAGATAGAAACAGGACTATCAACGAACATAGAAGGTGGTGGATCTAGTGACGCTATGCTGCAATCACACGCCAACAACTCGACTAACCCCGATTATAACGTGGCTCCATGGAGATAGAAACAGGACTATCAACGAACATAGAAGGTGGTGGATCTAGTGACGCTATGCTGCAATCACACGCCAACAACTCGACTAACCCCGATTATAACGTGGCTCCATGGAGATAGAAACAGGACTATGAATGAACATAGAAGGTGGTGAATCTAGTGACGCTATGCTGCAATCACACGCCAACAACTCGACTAACCCCGATTATAACGTGGCTCCATGGAGATAGAAACAGGACTATGAATGAACATAGAAGGCGGTGAATCTAGTGGCGCTTTGCTGCAATCACACACTAATGACTCGACTGACTTCGATTATTAAAACGGATTCAAATTCCGATTTGGATACAAATTTTGGAACCGTTATTTCGTTTCGAAACATGTGACATTTGATATTTACGTCTTCGGCCGCGGGTACTTCGCCTTGTAGATCCTCTGGCTCGACCTGACCGGCAAACCGCTAACGACCGCCGGCGGACATCTTGGCTCCGACGTCGTGCGCAGGTTGAAACTGCGCGCGCCATATCTAGGTTCGGGCGCCCTCGGCACAGCTCGGCACTGTCCGCAGATGCACTTCGGCTCGACGACCTCGGGCAGCGGCGCCGGACAGGGAAAGCAACAGGCCGGGGTCGGGGTGGGGTTCAGACACCTTGGGGGGAGGCGGGAGACGTAGGGTTGTTCGCAGCTGCTGTAGCGAGCCAGCAAGGTGTTGATGCGTTCCGACAACAGCACCATCTGTCGGCAGATACGGAAAGTTATTAACTAAATGCGAGTTTGTAGGATGTTGGATCGTGAAGACAACAGCACCATCTGTTGGCAGACACGGAAACTAATAGATGTTAATGGAGTTAGCAGGGTTTCGATACGTTTCGACGACAGCACCATCTGTAAGCAAAAAGGGAACTATTTGACTCTCTTGTCGAATTAAGAGCACGTTTGCACGAAGCTCCATCCAGGATAAGTCCATCCAGGATAAGGTCGTTCTCAAAAAATGGCCGCCATTTGCATTCCACCAAGTCATGAAAGTAAATCCAGGCGGCGGTGTTTGAAAATCACAACATTAAACACTAGAACAGTGGCTAAACGTTTTATTTAACACTCGCATAGCTTCTAGCATTTTACTAGCTACTTTATTATTACACTTATCAACTAATGCAGCTAGAAATTAAGGTAAATCGGTGACTGCAAATTACTCTCACATCATGTCGGTGTTAATGCTGACTACTAGCGCTGAGCGGACCGGGTTGTTCATAAATTAAATATAATCAATAGTCAAAAGATTTGATTCGAAGCTTACCTCAGGTGTTTTAGAGTCGCTTCATATTCTTTTTGCACCCGAAGTCATTCACAGAAAATTTGCTTTACAGATTAATTTCTAGGATTTTCGGCCAAAAATTTTGTTTCCATGAACACCGTATAGCACCTGCCACCTGGTGGCAACAATTTGGTACTAGACTTAAGTCTTTTCAGAAGTCAGAATGTGATTCTGTTAATTCACACAGGTGAAAAGCGAGATGAGATCTTTATAGTTTTTTTCAGAAAAACCTATTCAACTGGGTATTGAATGCATAGTCTCAAACCAAACATAAAGTGATGAGCAATGATAAAGGAAAAGAGATGGGTTGTAAAAATGGAATGTATAGGTTTCTCATGCAAAAAGTGAAAGCTCTCATTTCATCTCAATGTGATTAAGTCCCACAAATAACGCCCATTTTTTCAGTGGCTTGTCAATTATTTAACGGTCTGTTAAAACCATATCTAGGCATCTCATTGGTTGTAGCCATGGTAATAACACGCTAACGGGCCGTTTAGAAGTGAAGGGGCCACTGAAAAACTGGACCTTAGTTGAGAAAATGAATCCAATTTGAGTGAATTAGAGATAAGAATTATCTAGATAATAAGAATTATTAGAGTGCAAAGATAAGGGAAAGGCACGATTTTGAAGAAAGTGTCACTCAGTTTCTATCGAGTCTTCTCTGTGAGTGAAAAATTGACTTAGTGGAGTTAAGAATTGCGAATTTTTATTTTGTATATATATTTTTTAAACTTTATTTTATTGCTAACCTACAGTATCAATTTTTTCTTAGCAATTCACTTTTATTTGCCGCTTACAATGAATTCCTCGGACATGAAACATTCCGAAGCATCATCTGCTCTCATTTCGGTTGTTCCAAAGAGCTTTATAGAGCTTTTATGATATGCATTTATACCTGCACTTTGACTCAATTAGTGCATTAGTTCACTTATACATTTACAACACCAATCCCGTAGTTTTTGCATATGTGTGATTTCCTATATTACAATTGGAAAGCTTTGTTTTCTAAGTTTCCTTGTTTTCTAACAGTTGTCTAATATAAATATTGCTCTAAGTTAGAATTTATAAAATCCAAACAATTTTTCATCCAATATATTGTAAAATTGAATGGTTTTGATTGCCTCGCTCGCATACCCTATCTGCTGGTCTGTCCGCTGTTGGCTGTCATGGTAACATGTTTGTCTAATTACCCGTCGCGGCTCATAACGAGTTTGATGCAGATTAATTACCAATTAGTGTAACGGCAGTACGCTGGGCGGACATGTTAAGACATGCAGCTATCCGCTATCCTTGCATTGCTTGCATGCACCGTGGTCTGAGACTCTGTGCATTGCAGACACACGTATAGCTATACTCCGTTCAACGCTAACCTCGCCTCAACTCTGTTGACGGCATCCCACAGCCTGGTGAGATGTTTGCTGGCACAGTGTCCTGCATCCTACAGCCTGGTGAGATGTTTGCTGGCAGAGTGTCCTGCATCCTACAGCCTGGTGAGATGTTTGCTGGCAGAGTGTCCTGCATCCTACAGCCTGGTGAGATGTTTGCTGGCAGAGTGTCCTGCATCCTACAGAATGGTGAGATGCTTGCTGGCAGAGTCGCCTGGATTCTACAGCTTGGTGGGATGTTTGCTGGCAGAGTGTCCTGCATCCTACAGCCTGGTGAGATGTTTGCTGGCAGAGTCGCCTGCATTCTACAGCTTGGTGGGATGTTTGCTGGCAGAGTGTCCTGCATCCTACAGCCTGGTGAGATGTTTGCTGGCAGAGTTTCCTGCATCCTACAGCCTGGTGAGATATTTGCTGGCAGAGTGTCCTGCATCCTACAGCCTGGTGAGATGTTTGCTGGCAGAGTGTCCTGCATCTTACAGCCTGGTGAGATGTTTGCTGACAGAGTGTCCTGCATCCTACAGCCTGGTGAGATATTTGCTGGCAGAGTTTCCTGCATCCTACAGCCTGGTGAGATGTTTGCTGGCAAAGTGTCCTGCATCCTACAGCCTGGTGAGATGTTTTCTGACAGAGTTTCCTGCATCCTACAGCCTGGTGAGATATTTGCTGCTGGGCACGTTCCTGCCTGGCCTTACTGTAGCAGATGTTAAGCAGAGTGTTGTTCACGCCAAGGTGCCTTCCCTTACGATCTATTAGCTGACTTTACAGCAGCAGTCTCAGCCAGGCCGGCTCAAGGGTCGTTCACCCCCACGTAACACGGTAGCAGCGATAGCAGGAGCTTATTTCTCAAGCTGCGATCGATTTAAAGCCAATTATTTACTCGTGAAGTATAAAGGTTTATTGCAGCGAGCGGTGCCAAAGGGGGATTCTAGTTTTGTTAATAAATACACCTATTCCATTCATTTAAATTCTACCAATAGGACGTCATGAAAGCCAGGTAGAGAAATTCGGGTTGTGATTTTCCTATCTTCCTTTCTTATTTAGCAGAGCTTATTAATAATTTTTCCCAACCGGTAGTGCGGCCAATGGGAATGACGTAATTTTTCTACACAACGACTTGTGGTGAAAATTTCTTGACTTTTTCAAGTGCTTATTTCTAAAACTGTTTACATTTCCGACTTTTAATTCAGAGAGCGGATTATGTCAACAGTGGAAACCTGTGGCAATCAAATTGTGAATATTCTAATTTAGTAGATCCTCCTGAAAAAGTGTACTGCACTTTGGAAGTTTCTTTTTCTTGTTTGTTTTTGTTTATTGTTCCGTTGAGATATATTACATATTGCATATTAGGTTATCATCATAATAAGTGTCGGAGGACTAATTAACTTTGGTCAACCGAGCGAACTTTATGGCTTTATGAAAATCACTTGGAAAACAGTTTAAATTCCGGTTTAAATGTTCGTTTTAATTTAGGTTGTGTATTTGGCTACAAGAGCGCGCTAGTGGTTCCGCGGTGACGCGAGGCCTAGCAACTCCAGTTCCAGCAGGCAGCCATCAGCCATCAGCCGACCGAACACAATGAGTCACAAGGAGGTTACAGTGGTAGACTGACGTGCAATCCTGCACTCAGTCGAAATTCACTTATATTTACTCAGTTTTACGCAGTTAATCGCCCGAAATGCGGCTTAACATACTCATTAGTGTATAGTTCGTAATTTCTTTTCGGTTATTGCATCGCTTTTGTTCGTGTTTCAATCGAATTCCGTTTGTTTGGTCAAAGTAGGCCGTGTCTATGTGATTATCCATTTCCTTGACGTGTGTGATGGTTTTTTTTGTCACAAGAAATTGATCTATTTCTTTCTTTATTACTTTCCAACGCAACCGCGCCCGATAATGTGTGTGTTTTTATCGCCGCCTGTGTAACCGTTGGTGTTTGTGTCGAATTATTGCAACCTGAAGTTCGGCGAGAATGTCGTGAAATACGGTGTGTTGTGAAGTGTGTGGCATGCTAATGTCGTCGCCTGATTTCGTGTCGTGGGAAATGTTGTGCGTGGATATGCAGCAGTTCCGATGGATTTCGTAGACGGGATTACCACCGACGATGAACGAAGGGATTTACGTGCCCTGTGCTCCGTTTCTGTACTTGGTAAGCGAATATCATTACACCGCCGCTGGCGATTCAATTTCAATCGTTTCGCCTTGACGGGCAAGTTTAGGTTATGTAGCTACTGTAGACAGCCTACTTTCGTCTTGTCATGTCAGCGAAAGAATTGTCGTGAAATGGCACATTTTTTGCAGGCTTGTTCATTAGGCCAGTCTTTTCAAAGGTCTTGTGTAGTTCAGTTTTATAATATGATTTATTTCGGGGCGGGGCCTCGTTTTGCCTAAATTTGTAGCAGTGCAATGAAGGTCATATTTACGAGTAATCTACCGTCACCTGTTTCACCACGACCTGTTCTCTGTCAACAGTCTTTTTGTAGATGGCATATTATATATCAACAACCTGAACTCCTCAATAGAATACATAATTACTATCAATATCTAAGCTAGGTTTTAATGGCTTAATAAACGTGAAATGAACGCGACATATCCTCCTACAGCTATGGAATGTTAGTAACATTCATTCGGCAAAACATTTGATTCCGCCCAAAATGAGGATGATGAAAATCTGGTGAAATTGATAAGAAAAATGTTGTTAAACGGATTGCTATGATGATAGCTTCGATTAAAGTGTTTTGTACGGATTTGCGAAACGGTTTTTTAAGCGAGCTTTCACTATTCTATGGGTACTATTAAATAAAGTCTTAAATAAGCAACACTATCAAAAACATTACTTGCGAGCAATTTAGCTTCCTTATAGTTATAGCCAAGGTTTTTTTAGCCATTCCACTTGTCGAAGATGGAACTTCTCCTGTGTTTTTCTTGCGTTGTTACGAGCGCTTTGTACGAGATGGTAATTATGATCAATCAAATAATATTAGTAGGTACTTCATCATCGCCTGCTTCGCTATCAGAAAATAACTGTTTTTACCAGCTGAGACCCCCGTTGGATTTTATTACCCTAGCTACTCTCTGCATAAAGCAGACAGTAGCATTGCATTCCATTTTCCCATTTTTGTAGAATGTTCTTAAAAATATCAATGGTTAGTTACTAGCCACTACACTCTAAAAAATCGCCGTGTTAAATCAGTCATCTAGAATCAATGAAAGTAGTTATATAGAAATCATGATGTTTAAACCGAAACATCTATGGTTTTCATGTGATGAAACTAGTCATATGGTGCCCCAATATGTGTTAAAATAGTTATTTGTGCGGATATTAATGTTTATTTTGAAGATGAATAGAATTTCCTTAGTAACTCGTAGGTTATAAATGACTAATATCATAAATAACTATTACCTAAATGTCTAATTTACAACTTTTCTTCGGACAAAATGAATAGAAGACGTAGGTAACTAAAACCATAGGTGTGTATTATCCAAATACCAACATTTAATATGCTAATTGCTCAAAGAGTTATGATTCTTAATAGTAGTTTATATTTTAAAAATTATTTTAATAGGATAGGTCTGTCTATGTGGTCGTCCTACAACACGATGCGGAAGCCGCAAAAATAAAATATTTATTTCTTAAATTTTTTGTATATTTTTTCTACAAGACAAACTTATATTTTTTTAAATGCGATTTACGCCATGGAAAATATAAAAAACTTGTATTTTCCAAAATATATAAGTTTTAGTAAGATTTATTAATGAATTTGATTAATAATTTGTATGTAATTTCTACATTAAAACTTATATTTTAAGCTTGAAGTTGGCAAAAGACGCTAAAAGTGACTGCTATCTATGTTCAAAATTTCACTAATATCTAACATAAATTATTATTTTTTAGACGAAATTTCTTTTTCCCCACAAGAGCCCATGCTTATGGACTTAGCCGAAATCGCCCCAACATTTCATTCACCACTCGTTCCACTTATGTCGGCACTATCGTAGTGACACTATCGTAGTAGCGTAGGGCTAAGATATCTTTTGACTCCATGTGGTATACTATTATTTGTTTTAAAACTAACCATAGGGCCTAATGCCATCATTTTACTTTTTATTTCCGAGATTTTGCCTTAATTTCAATATAGCGCTTCTATTTGAACACGTCCATCACAGCCAATCACAGCGCTGGCCTTGGCGCTGTCTGTCACACAACCCAATATGGCGGAATTGAGGACGACGGTTACGACGCCGTCATCATAAAAGTGTTTCTTTTTTGATTGCTAAGGCATCTTGGTACGTTATTGCCGTGTATTATCATTGCTGATAAAACTTACAGTGTGCTATTCATTTAGTGAACAGTTTGTGACCTGGATCGTATTGTTATCAGGTATGTTATACATTTTAATTTGTTTGTGAGTTTGTGGGCATGCTTGTGCTTTGGTTGATTGTGGACCAACATTTATTTTTCTGCAGATGCTGATGCTGAGAGTTCTGATGCCACTACTAATTGATGGCCTACTGATGTGCTATACCAATCCGATTACTAGGATGACGAGTCATTGCAAGAATTCACATACTCCATCTAGATGACAACATACACCTTGGCTCAAGATTGTCACAAAATGTTGGTGAGTGTTAACATCATACTACAAACTCCCAGCCTTAGATTTCTCATTCTTGCATTGGATTCGAGAATTGTCACCACCGAGTAGAGGTGAAGCGTGTCATGAATGGGCTCCAAATCTGGCAGACGGGTGATACACTCGAGAGGCTGAATTCTTCGATGATCTAGTGCACAAATCGGCAATCTGAGTCAAGTGCTAATAATGATTATTGACTCCAGTTGAGTCAAAAGTTGAGGTTAATAGGCATACATCTCAAGTCAGTTGCATTGCACCTAATTGAATCAAGCTTTAAGATGCATGCAAGGTATATTACTACTGCCTGACTTTGCAGGCATTGTGCCAATCAGAGCCCGAATTCGAAGCGTTGCGAGCCTCACGATTGCTGCATTTGCTACATGTCCTAAATGTTGAATATGGTTCAAAATTTCCAAGCGTTGCTCTGCGTTTTGGCCTAGCTCCATTTATCTTTTCTGTGCGATTCGACAAATATCCCAGTATTTAGCAAACTATGGTTTTGTCTTAAAATATTATAATCTAGGAAATAAAAGCTATTAGGTATCTACAAATATTCAAATAATACAAACGCTTGATTCTCTTACTAGATTTGTAAACATTTATGGTGCGTTTCAAATCATTTGCATTAATACGGCAATTTCTCATTTATCTGCACTTTACTTGCCACTCTACCCGTGGATAATGAGGATTATCATTTTACAATAAAATCAGCTCATAATGTTTGATCATCTTTTGCAGAGGCTGGAGTGAACACATGCTTCCTTCTCAGAAGTAATTGTTCAGCACAGTCGTTTACTGGAAGAGCCAAGGGCTGCGGAATACCCTCAACATGAGCAAGCTTCGCCAAAAAGAAGCGGAAGCCGTCGCCTCTAGTGAGTCGAATGATTAGAGACTTTAATATGTTTGTTAATAGATAAGTGGGTACATTTCACTTAAACTCAAGTGTTTTAAATTTACTAACAATCATTTTCTAAATGGTTGAATTGGATTAGAATTTTTATAAAATTCATTTTATTCAAAAAGAAGTTGTTCTAAGGCCCGATTTTACAACATTGCCAACTCCAGGTTAAAGTGGGAGTTAAGTTATTTGTTATGGCAACGGCCAATGGGATGCAGTGGAATTCATTTGTTTCTAGGAGTTAGATGCTTAACCCAGAGTTGACAAAAGTTGTAAAACCGGCCCTTATTCTGATTGTTATGTTTCTGAACTTCATTAACTACATTTATTGAGCTTAACCTAGAATTAATCTTGTGTGTAAAAATATACAGTTCAATTTAATTTTCAATTTTTAGTTAATTAAGCCTGTTTCTGATATCTTTGGATGGTGTAGTTTTGTTTGCCCGATTGCCATTTTGCTCAATTTTGTGGTAAAAGCGCTATTTTTACATCACTTGGAATAAGATGTATAAAATGGTACAATTACATGTAATAAAGTTGTTTTTTTCACATCATGTGCCAAATATTTTGTTGTTTGGTACCTACAACTTTTTCTATATTCTCTCCTTATTTTATTTATATAGTTATTTATAAATGACTAAATCAAATTAGTCATCTAGCAGTGTCTATTTCCATCTGTGTTATTTTAGTTATTTATGAAAATAGTCATTTGTAAACCAATCAAAAGTGACGGCAAACATATGCGCTCCTAGGTGTTTAGTTTTACACACTTATTTTTTACAGTGTAAGAACAACCAGATTGTGAGTGATGCCTTTTGTGAGGGTTTAAATGACGTCTGTTACCTACCTACTGGATGTACTACAGTAGGTACAGAAATATAGCTACCTCTGCTGATTAACCAAGGAAGATAGGGAAATCACAACCCAAATGGCTTTACCTTGTGTGTATCATGACGTCATTTTGATAGAATTGAATATGTTTACCGGCTTTTTACTGCGATTAACAATGTAGTTGATTATTAGTATCAAAATATCAATTCCAAAAGTTACATCCGTAACCGGGATTCGAATCCGGGTCTTTGCCTGTCCGGGACACTACCGTACATGCTACGATTTGCATAGCATAAAATTCATACTAACAATTTAGTTCATTGAACATTTTTACAATGTTCTCGTCAATATTTGGTTGAAAGTGGCATTGATAAACCTTATCCCAGGGTGGGAACTGATTTCCATGCCTACACAACGATAAGCCGATGGTTTGTTCGATAACATGGATATTATACAGGCTGCGCGGTTCTTTGCCATAAGTTCTGACTTCTGCTAATCAAACTTTTCTCTGGCAACTCAGCTGTTGTCGGCTTAAAGTGAGTAAAAAGATGCTTGAAAGTGTGCGGAAGTTAAGGGAAGTTATGGGAAAGGTGGTTGAAATGGTAGCGACTCGAATTGGAAAACATATAAATGTACAAATCTCATCGAAAAACACAATAAATGGCAATGGCCCTTAACTCAAACATTATGTTTCTTAAAAATAACGATTGTTTACGAAAAAATTGTTTCCTAAGTTGGATTGGAAATAAGAATCAATTAAACGAGCGAGGTTCGTTGAGAAGAATGGCCATGGGCTTCAGTTGGACATGAAAAGGAAAGGAATGAGAAAGATAGGGATTTTAGGGCGTCGCGAGGAATGGAGTAATTTAAAAGAGAGAGGCGTGATGGTGGAAACTGGAAAGTGTGGGGAAATTTCAGGAAGGGTTGAATTGGACTCGGGGTGGCTGTTTAGGGATTCAGACAAACTGACGCGTGAATCTCTGATTAAATAAATAAATAAAAATTAAAACCACACCGTATATGACGCTACGAAACATTGGCAGGTGAAAACGGCCGACGGTCTAGGCGTCTTAGAAAGCTAGTATTTGGTTTCAACCGTAACGGCGTATCGATCCGACGGCGTGACCTTGCCCGTGCGAGGTCAGCCCCCACCCCCACCCCCTGGACAATTAGATCGGCGCGTAGCGAGCTTCCCTACAAACCGGGCGGTCCGACATTACCAACCCTAACTGGGTCCTGGCCACTGTTCGCTTGCATCATCCGAGAGCCTTCTTTGTTTCTATGTCTGTTCGCGGTCTACAGGCCAAACGCCTCAACCGATTTTGATGAAGTTTTAAAGATAAATTTGTTTTCTGTTACTATTTTTACTGGTTCTATTTTCAGCACAATCTATCAACAACTTTTTATAGAAATCAGTTTTTTATTATACCCTAGCTAGGGCTTCGTGAACATTGACCACCCACCGAAACATAAGTTACAATTACCTTTACATAAGTCCGTTTCACCGACAGTTTTTCACATTTCGCCTGTCTTTCACCCTAAGTGTATCTAATCCCAAACCATGAGCTTGTCCTTATTCATAGAACTGGATGGATTGGTTGGATAGTGTTTGGTGCAAGGTGTTCCACCTTGGTAGACTGGGATGCTGTTAAAGCAGCCAGGAGAGCGTAAAGAGACGGGAAGTGGAGGCGGCAGTTGTAGCCAGCCGGCTGGTATCCGGTAATTTAGTTGTTTGGGTGGTTGCACCCCCTCGCATGCTGTTGCTGTGTTCACTGCAAGGAATCGGTGAATATTAATGAGACACGAGCTATAATGGCTGAGCGCGGGTGATTCGCTAAAGCCGAAAATCTCACAAATATATAAAGATAAAATTGTGGTCGAGATCAGTCGACATGGGACTCGCGCATCCTTCAATACGAGGACACACAGCGTTTGCCTGGTGATAATTCACGAGATTTGGGTGAACAATAATTTGTAACTGCCACTAAACTGCAGTAGGTTGAGTATCCAGTTGTGGCCGGGCTAAGCAAAGATTCAGATTTGAAGTCGCAAAGAAAATAAATTGGAGAAAACTTAAAGCAGTTTAAGTACCTATTAATTATTGATTAATTATTATTATTATTAATGTTTTATTTGAGTATTAATTTACGTATTATATCGATATTTCCTGGATAATTGGTCGTTTTTCCCATTTATGGCCCTGATTTCACACATATTTGTATTTGATTCGGCTTTGGATGTATTTCAGATAAGTAATAACACACATTATAAAAAATGTATAATATATAAAACGTGAAAACCACTTGTGGCCATGATGATAACATACTGCCAGCTCGACAAGCTTCGCAATCAGCTGTAAAAACACTCCGACGCCCACAACAGGCCCCCCAACCCTTATTGAATCAGCAATCGCGTTGATATCCCAAGAACGCTATGACCCCGTGCTGCTATCGCTTTCACGGACAGCCCTGGCCCCTGGCCAGCATTAGCAGCGTGCAATACGCCTGGTGGCTCATCGCTACTTTCAAGTGATTAACCATGCATATTATCGCTAATTAAGCGCCAAGGCGACCGCCCCGTGCAGTTTTCAAGTCTAATTAAGGAGTTGTTCGCCACGAGTGCTCGATGTTTTGGAGTGTGTTTACAGAGTAATTTAGTAATTGGGTAAGTGGAATTCGCCGCGGCGTCTCGTTGGAGTGATGGTCATCAACTCACTGATGACTTCCGAAAACTATTAAAAGCGTGCAGGGTCGAGTGTTTGGCAGTCGGTTAAGCTGCTGTCTCGAGCCTGGATAGCGCTTCGTACAGCGAGACTTTGATGCCGTATTGAGACACTTTATCATGTCTTCCCACTGATCTCTATAGCCTGGATAGCGCTTCGTACAGCGAGACTTTGATGCCGTATTGAGACACTTTATCATGTCTTCCCACTGATCTCTATAGCCTGGATAGCGCTTCGTACAGCGAGACTTTGATGCCGTATTGAGACACTTTATCATGTCTTCCCACTGATCTCTATAGCCTGGATGGCGCTTCGTACAGCGAGACTTTGATGCCGTATTGAGACACTTTATCATGTCTTCCCACTGATCTCTATAGCCTGGATAGCGCTTCGTACAGCGAGACTTTGATGCCGTATTGAGACACTTTATCATGTCTTGTCACTGATCTCTATAGCCTGGATAGCGCTTCGTACAGTGAGACTTTGATGCCGTATTGAGACACTTTATCATGTCTTCCCACTGATCTCTATAGCCATGGATAGCGCTTCGTACAGTGAGACTTTGATGCCGTATTGAGACACTTTATCATGTCTTCCCACTGATCTCTATAGCCATGGATAGCGCTTCGTACAGCGAGACTTTGATGCCGTATTGAGACACTTTATCATGTCTTCCCACTGATCTCTATAGCCTGGATGGCGCTTCGTACAGCGAGACTTTGATGCCGTATTGAGACACTTTATCATGTCTTCCCACTGATCTCTATAGCCATGGATAGCGCTTCGTACAGCGAGACTTTGATGCCGTATTGAGACACTTTATCATGTCTTCCCACTGTTCCCTACAGCCTGGGTAGCGCTTATTTGTTGAAAATGTCTTGGATTTTACTACAGATAACTTTAAATTCTTGTAACCTCTATGCATTGTGGACAGTGGACTGTCACTCTAAACACCATGTCATTTGTTCAAGTCTAACAACCGCACTCTCTATTGTTAACACGACGGACATTACGCTGGTGTCAAAATGTTCAAGGTCAAGCACCGACAAACAAATTACGTAAATCCAGTCCATTGTTTCGTGCCTGTCATGTCTCGGAAAGCGGTCCGCCTCATTTCTAAGTTTAATGCACGAGCCTTTAGTAGCGATTCCAGCCGAGACGAGCTGTTTTCTTGGACAGTTGACAATTTCTTCGTCTTTATAAGTCAAACAGATGTGATTCTGAATTTCGCTTTTTTGTTTTTGGTCATTTGTTGGGAGAAGTATGATTATTTACTTCTTTCCATAAAAAAATATCCTGTTTTCCTGGTGAAAATTTACATGTATACCAACAAATCTATACTAAAAATATCCTTTAAATCTATAGTATCTACTATCAAATCTATCTATTTAATTAAATTCTATATACTTCAATGCAACTTCTCCTGCAAACATTCATTCAAACAACATTTGCATTCTCCTGCAAATTAGACGAAGAAATTTTATTACAATTAGAAACGAAATATCTGAACTGTCATACAACGAATAGTTGCAGATTGGGTTGAATCAATATTGGTGATACTTTAGTTTATTTGACCTGTAATTTAATTGATTTTGCTTCTTTATTCCGTACATGTCGTCGTTGTCATTTTTTCAGATGACTCGACCTTATATTATTGGTGGCAAATATTTGTCACGTGGCCAATTTTAAACCAATTATTCGCTCGCTTTTACGGAATGCTAGGTAGGTTGTAAAGTACATCTTGGTTATGGACTGCACTTACTATAACGTTAGGTATGACAGGTACTGCAAACTGCCATTGAAACTGTTCTAAAACTTTCTTATAAAACTTAACGGTTAGCAAACGGGTTGAAATATTTTTTTCCTTTACACATCAACAGGTTTTATTTTTGGTCTTTTATTGCATGCATCTCGTATTTAGCAGCTTTATAGATTCGCCAATTGGCGATGCTGTGTTTCGCAGCGCATAGCGGTTAAATTAGAGCCCCGAGGCGAACTGGAAATTTAAATAACGACTTCGACTTTCTTTGAATTATACCTCCGACCGCGCTATTCAGACTTGCTATTCATCTTGAAGGTATTTACAAGCCAAGGAATTCACGTAACAATGCACCTAGGTACCTAATACATGATCTCACCATTCATAGGTGGACACAATACGTAATATCCAAGTCTAACTACTACCTTATATCTTCCTATTATAATATGGGAAACTGTCGGTGAAAACTGTCGACGACCTCACTTAGATTTTGAAGTAAACAAGCTGCAGATAAAATCCAGAGAAAAATACACTTTCATATGTCAGCTGTCAGTTGACGTTTGAGATTGAGCATCAGTGGCAAACAAAGCCCCCTCGATATTACGTGAGATGACGTAAGTAACGTTGTGTTAACTTGTACCTAGATGGTTGTGCTGCTTTAACTTCACCCCACGCTCACCATTCTGAGCTCGACAACGCTATTTAGGCAGAGTGTCCGGTATTTGAATAGTATGATATTTGAGTACTGCTCGATGCCTTAGAATGCTGCATCTGCTGCTACCTGCTCGGTGCATGTGTTGGTATTCAAGATGCAGACATCGACGAAGCAATCTAGGACACGTCGTGTTCCAGTATGTGTCATGAGTCATGTGTCATGAAATGACAGACTGCAATTCAGTCCGAACCATAGAGATAATGGCACATGTTTCAAGAGTGACGATTTGATATCATTGTCAGTGACATCAGAGATCATCGCATGATCTGATCATGCTGGGACTCAATAAAGTTTTGGATTGGAAAGATTTATAAATGGGTTGATTTGAAATGCAAGAGTGAGTGAGGATGGAAAGTCTGGGAAAGTCGTAAGAAGGGATGGGTATGAAATGGGAAGGAAATTGGCGGACACAATATTCATTTATTTATTTCTTATTTCATTCAGATTTGTACACTTACATGTCAGTTTGTCTATATCCCTAACCTTCCATCCCTTTCCAATTTCAATCCTTCATTGAATTTCCTCACGCTTTCCATTATCCTTCCACTTACCTACTCTTAAATTATTCCATTCCTCGGAACTCCTTTTCTAAAATACCAATTTTTCTCATTCTGATATATTGTCAGCAACGATGATCAATGATAAATGCCATAATTTAAAAACCTTCCACTCTTGATTCTATGCGTTTCGATGATTGCATGACTTTATACGACTGCTCTAAATTGGTTCGATATCTCTCTCTGATGTATGAGACAACATTTCTATTGCTTCTCCTTCAGCTTTCGACGACGCTGCTGCTGCTGCTGCTGCCAACACCAATTCCACTTTACGGCACACGCTAAATTAGACTGATAATTACTTATATTATCTGAGTCGTTACCCAAGATAGTTGGAACGACGTGAATCATACCCGACCTGAACAATGCAGCACAGGCCTGATGCAACATTGCGTGTGAACTTCTTTATGAATATTTAACTCTGTGGAAGTTGTCAAACTTACTGTCTCACAAAAACTCGATTTGAAAATTCAATACTCACCAGGCTGTAGGATGCAGGACACTCTGCCAGCAAACATCTCACCAGGCTGTAGGATGCAGGACACTCTGCCAGCAAACATCTCACCAGGCTGTAGGATGCAGGACACTCTGCCAGCAAACATCTCACCGGCCTGTAGGATGCAGGACACTCTGCCAGCAAACATCTCACCAGGCTGTAGGATGCAGGACACTCTGCCAGCAAACATCTCACCAGGCTGTAGGATGCAGGACTCTCTGCCAGCAAACATCTCACCAGGCTGTAGGATGCAGGACACTCTGCCAGCAAACATCTCACCAGGCTGTAGGATGCAGGACACTCTGCCAGCAAACATCTCACCAGGCTGTAGGATGCAGGACACTCTGCCAGCAAACATCTCACCAGGCTGTAGGATGCAGGACACTCTGCCAGCAAACATGTCACCAGGCTGTAGGATGCAGGAAACTCTGCCAGCAAACATCTCACCAGGCTGTAGGATGCAGGACACTCTGCCAGCAAACATCTCACCAGGCTGTAGGATGCAGGACACTCTGCCAGCAAACATCTCACCAGGCTGTAGGATGCAGGACACTCTGCCAGCAAACATCTCACCAGGCTGTAGGATGCAGGACACTCTGCCAGTAAACATCTCACCAGGCTGTAGGATGCAGGACACTCTGACAGCAAACATCTCACCAGGCTGTAGGATGCAGGACACTCTGCCAGCAAACATCTCACCAGGCTGTAGGATGCAGGACACTCTGCCAGCAAACATTTCACAAGGCTGTAGGATGCAGGACACTCTGCCAGCAAACATCTCACCAGGCTGTAGGATGCAGGACACTCTGCCAGCAAACATCTCACTAGGCTGTAGGATGCAGGACACTCTGCCAGCAAACATCTCACCAGACTGTAGGATGCAGGAAACTCTGCCAGCAAACATGTCACCAGGCTGTAGGATGCAGGACACTCTGCCAGCAAACATCTCACCAGGCTGTAGGATGCAGGACACTCTGCCAGCAAACATCTCACCAGGCTGTAGGATGCAGGACACTGCCAGCAAACATCTCACCAGGCTGTAGGATGCAGGACACTCTGCCAGCAAACATTTCACAAGGCTGTAGGATGCAGGACAATCTGCCAGCAAACATCTCACCAGGCTGTAGGATGCAGGACACTCTGCCAGCAAACATCTCACTAGGCTGTAGGATGCAGGACACTCTGCCAGCAAACATCTCACCAGACTGTAGGATGCAGGAAACTCTGCCAGCAAACATGTCACCAGGCTGTAGGATGCAGGACACTCTGCCAGCAAACATCTCACCAGGCTGTAGGATGCAGGACACTCTGCCAGCAAACATCTCAACAGGCTGTAGGATGCAGGCACACTGCCAGCAAACATCTCACCAGGCTGTAGGATGCAGGACACTCTGCCAGCAAACATCTCACCAGGCTGTAGGATGCAGGACTCTGCCAGCAAACATCTCACCAGGCTGTAGGATGCAGGACACTCTGCCAGCAAACATCTCACCAGGCTGTAGGATGCAGGACACTCTGCCAGCAAACATGTCACCAGGCTGTAGGATGCAGGACACTCTGCCAGCAAACATCTCACCAGGCTGTAGGATGCAGGACACTCTGCCAGCAAACATGTCACCAGGCTGTAGGATGCAGGACACTCTGCCAGCAAACATCTCTCCAGGCTGTAGGATGCAGGACACTCTGCCAGCAAACATGTCACCAGGCTGTAGGATGCAGGACACTCTGCCAGCAAACATCTCACCAGGCTGTAGGATGCAGGACACTCTGCCAGCAAACATCTCACCAGGCTGTAGGATGCAGGACACTCTGCCAGCAAACATCTCACCAGGCTGTAGGATGCAGGACACTCTGCCAGCAAACATCTCACCAGGCTGTAGGATGCAGGACACTCTGCCAGCAAACATCTCACCAGGCTGTAGGATGCAGGACACTCTGCCAGCAAACATCTCACCAGGCTGTAGGATGCAGGACACTCTGCCAGCAAACATCTCACCAGGCTATAGGATGCAGGACACTCTGCCAGCAAACATCTCACCAGGCTGTAGGATGCAGGAAACTCTGCCAGCAAACATCTCACCAGGCTGTAGGATGCAGGGGCCTTACCTAGCGCGGTCAATTTGTTGGTATTACGGCGGTGCTACTGTAACCTTGGTGCTACGAGGCGGTATTACTGTAACACCGATTTAGCGCGGCACATCGGTCCTGGATTTTCGGTGCTACTGTAATACCACTAGGGAGCAGTGCTACCGTGGTGCTACCGCGGTGCTACGACTAAAATATTCAAAATGGCGCT